>JBBPMT010000584.1:0-13686 GCA_038090455.1 Garcileccinum viscosum
TTATCAGCCCTTAGTAGCGCCTCTCAATACTGTCTAACAGTACTGGAACATAGACTCGAGACATTCTCGAGTATAGGGGCTAGTACTAATCTTACCTTTATGGTAGTGATTAGTAATGATAAGTAGTGATCAATAGGTACTAGATGGCTTCATAACTCATCTATAGGTCGACTATTAGTGATGAATAATAAGTATACATCACTAATTTCAACAATCATGATCAGTAGGAGAGCCATAAACTGCTATGCCATGTCACTCATATTACAAAGGGTCCTGAATACCATGTCTGCATACTTTGCCTTACAAACACTCTCAAGGCAGTCAAGAAGCCTAGCTGGCTTAACGTTCTCTGAGCTGTCTTTCAGATCTGCTGGCCATTTGGAATAAGGAGCAGCTACTTGAAGATCCTGTATATTCGCATCAAACAAGCAAGTCTGCTGGCCCTAGCAGTAAAGAAACCTGCATTCACAATATATTATGAACCTTTTTATCAGAATCTAACTTTTCTCTTTTTATTCCTTTCTTTGCAATCATGTGACTTGATATTTGTCACATGATCAGTCATGTAACATCATGTGACCTTATCACCTATCTATGACATCATAGCACACAGTAAGTGTATATATAGCAATACTTGTTACACTGGGCGTCGAGTAGGGCTACAAGTCAAAGCGAGAATCTCATGAAGAGTCCGTCAAGCTTTGCTTGGTCGAAGGCAAGGTCTCTCTATCCTGCGTGCGCACACCAGGAGCTCGAGGCAGCTGAGAATTGATGCTGAATTGCATAGAACTAGCTGAAGAACATACACCATCATGCTACAGGTATTTATAGGAAGGAGTGTGCTGCATGGACCAAGCTATGTAGTAGCAGTGAACGAGAGAGAGACATAAAAGGAAGACCAAGATGGAATGTGATGGAATCGCAAGGAAGAGAAGTGAGTCATCCGCAGTAAGAATGAGTCAGAAGCTGCGGAAGGCTATGCATACAAGATAACATGATAAGGCGATAAGGAGATAAGGAGATAAGGAAAAGTTAGTCCGAAGGTGAGGGAAGATGGAAGAGGAGGGATCCATCGGCTGAAAGGAAAAGAAACAAATCGGCGTAGACAAAGGAAAAAGGATAGGACAAGGAAACGGTACATCCCTCCGGAACAATGTCGACTGTAACATTACCCCGTTCGTACCTTGGAGGCTCCAACTCCAATATCACTCTAAGTCGAATGTCCTCCCGAATTCTCCTCAATGGCATTGTCCACGTCGCGGTCCTCCTTGTCGGATGGTTCTCCACCAAAGGCACAATCTGCCTCGATGTGTCCAAAGTGTTCACAGAGCCGACAGAAGTGGAGATTGGGACAGGCGTGAGCGGGATGTCCTCGCCTACTGCAAAGGTTGCATCGATAACCCATGCATTGAACGTAAGAGTGATCCGGGCTGGCACAGACAGGGCAAGGAGGTCCAGGGGCCATCTCAGTTGAAGGTGAATTTCCCCAATCATTCCGTGCTGCAGCGGAGAAATGAGGAGGGGGAATTGGAATGGGTTGATCGACAACAATTGGGGAAGGAACTGTTCCAACTGGGTGAGGATAGGGCTGTCCGGGGATAGAGCGAAGAGAGGGGGTGCGGCGTTGGTGACTGAGAGAAGGAGAGGTGGGCGAGTGATGAGAGTCCCTGGAGGAAGTGGGGGTCGAGCAGGGCGAAGTTTGTTCAGGATGGACAGGGACAAGGGAGAGTGCAGGGGTCCCCCGATGAGGGGGATTGGCCCGAAAGGGCTGGCTAGTCGAGACAGAAGCGTCTTGTTCAATAGGGGGAGGAACATTTTCGTCAACCTCAAATGGGGAAGAGAAGGGAGAAGAATGTTCCCGTGCGACTTCAGCGTAAAGATGCCGCTGTCAGTCAGTGAGGGATTCCCAGTGAGGGCGAAGAACATCCCAGAGACGAGAAGGGTGGAGAGACGCTACCACATCCGAAAATCCAGAGTCGACTAGGATGGAGAGGGTATTCGCACGAAGGTCCGTTAGTCCTTGGCGGATGGCAGCGTGTATTGTAGAAGATGAGGAAGAATGAGAAAGAGAATTGTAAGAGCGAAGGCGAAGGTACATGTGGTAAAGACGGATCCCGTTATATAAAGAGGCGTGTGGAAGTGAAGAAGAAAACACATTCTGTTCCACAGTAAAAAGCAAATCAGGAGTTTCCAAAACAGTGGCAAAAAGGGCATCACGAATATGAGAAGGAAACAAGTTAGGAATAATAGGGAGGCTGGGATATGAGAGACCAAAAGTACGGGAGTAAGAGGAAGGGGGAGTGTTGCGGCGAGCGGGTCTGCGAGGCATGCTATGATGATGGGGGGAAGTCCTTGGGGTGACGAGCTTTATAAGCAGAGAGGAGGGAGGCGGTGTTTGACAAGTTCCGTTCCGGTTCCCAGGTATTTTCCGAAGAAGGCCAACCCTTCCACAACACGAGGTATTGGCAGCGGCCGCGTGTTCCTCGGTGTGAGAGAATTTGCTCCACTTCATATTCTTCTTCTCCATCAATTTGATCTGGAGGAGGAGATAGGAAGTTCGGACCGTGTTCCACTGTTTCCCGATAGGATGATAACTTGGAAGCATGGAAGATGTCGTGAATGTGCCATGTGGGGGGAAGTTTGAGACGATAAGAGACAGGCAATAAAACTTGGGAAATTTCAAATGGACCTTCTCGTTTAGGGGATAATTTTCGAGAAGGGTAGCGAAGGTGGAGGTTCTTGTTGTCAAGCCACACCTTATCTCCGACTTTCCAGGGGGAGAAGCGAGAGGAGATGCATTCCTTCATGAGACGTTGGGCACGTTCATGGGCATCTAGGGCTTCTTTCCTTGCTTCGGATAACAAAGATAGGCGAGATTCGAGGTCAGGGAGGAATGTCTTGCCAATAGGAGGGTAGGCACGAGATTCGTAGCCGAGGATTAGTGAGAAGGGAGTTTTACCGGTGACGGAATGAATGGAGGAATTGTGGCAGAATTCTGCCATGGGGAGGAGGTTGGCCCAAGTGTCAGGCTTGCCTTCACAGAAGATGCGGAGATAGGTCTCCAGCTCCTGGTTAACGCGTTCGGTTTCTCCGTCCATTTGAGGATGGTAGGCGGAGGAGAGAGCAAGGTCGTACTTCAGGAGACGAGCTAATTCCTGTGCGAAAGCAGAGGCGAATTGAGGGCCACGGTCAGAGATACATCTGTCATGAAGACCAAAGCGGGGGAAGATATGTTTGAAGAAGAGGTGTGCAACATCGGCGGCGGAGGAGGTTTTAAGGCAAGGGAGGAAAATTACCCCCTTCGTAAGCCCATGGTCAACCACAACCAAAATAGAATCGAAACCAGAAGAAAGAGGAAGATCGGTAATAAAATCCATGGAAATCTGTTGAAACGGACAGGTAGCAGAAGAAGAAAGTGGCAAAAACGGAGGAGCAGAGGGATGGGTATTAACCTTGGAGGCCTGACAAGTAGCGCAACCAAGGACGAAACAGCAAACAAAGGTGGAAAGACCAGGCCACCAATAGTCACAAGCGACCAGATTCTGGGTGTGAAGAACACCACCGTGACCCCCAGAAGGAGATTCATGGCAGGAACGAACAATATCTCGGCGAAGTGGTTCAGGGACAAAAAGGTGATGACAAAAGTATAAAAGTCCATCGGAAAATTCCCAATCAGAACAAGAAGCACGAGGAAGAAGAGAAGTACCCTCATTGAGGGCAGAAAGGGCAGCAGAAGCAAAAGGGTCAGAAGCCGTGAGGGAAGAAAGTTTAGACGCAATGGCAGTATCAAGAGCACGAACAAAAAGGGTGTCTGGGAGAAGGGTGACATCTGCATTGTCGGATGAAGTGTCAATATCATCACGATGTGAAAGCGCATCGGCAGGGGCCATAGAGGAAGCAGGAAGATGATGGAAGGATAGGTCAAAGTCCTGGAGGAAGAATTGCCATCGAGCATGGCGGCAGGAGAGTTTACGGGGTTGATGAAAGTAGGTCAGGTTCTTGTGATCAGTGAGGATGGTAACAGGGAGGCCGGTTCCTTGAAGATAATGACGCCATTCTTCTAGGGCATGGATGATGGCGAGGAGTTCCCAATCGTAGATATTGTAGTTTTGTTCAGCCAGGGAGAAGGTGCGGGATAGGTAGGCACAAGGGTGAAGATCACCGTTCCCATCAGTCTGCATGAGCACAGCACCAGAGGCTGTGAGGGAGGCGTCGGTCATGACAGTGAAAGGACGAGTGACATCGGGCATGGCGAGAACCGGTTTAGCGAGGAAGGTAGATTGGAGTTTGCAGAAGGCAGTTTCACATTCTGAGGACCAATCCCAAGGAGTATCTTTCTTAGTGAGGTCGAGGAGAGGACGAGCCAGAGTAGAGAAGTTGGGAATAAACTTGCGATAAAAGTTGCAAAAACTGATGAAGGATCGGATGGCTTTAACCGATCGGGGAGGAGACCATGTTTCGATGGCGGAGAGTTTTGTGGGGTCCATCTGCAACGACCCAGCCTTGATGACAAGCCCCAGGAATTCCACTTCAGACGCAGCAAAGGCACATTTCTCCAACTTGAAATAAAGTTTATGCTCTCGGGCGCGTTGAAGAACCTTGCAAATGAGGACCCAATGCTGGGACAGGTCGTCGTTGTGGATCAAGAAGTCATCCATATAGATGATGAGCCATCCTTCGGCGATATAGTCGCCAAAAATATGCTGCATTAAAGCTTGGAACATAGGAGGGGCATTGCAGAAGCCGAAAAACATAACGTTGGGCTCAAAAAGACCTTCAGGGGTAATGAAAGCAGCCTTCCATCGGTCTTCAGGGTGGATGAGGACATTGTTGTATCCCCAGTGAATGTCAAGTTTGGTGAAAATGGTGGATGGACGGAGTTGATCAACGAGGTCGGAGATATGAGGGAGTGGATAAGCGTTCTTGACAGTATGCTCATTGAGGTAGCGGTAGTCTTGACAGGGGCGGAGGGAACCGTCCTTCTTAGGGACGAAGAAGAAGGGAGAGGCTTGAGGGGACTTGGAAGGCGAGATCTTTCCCGAGGCGAGATTTTCTGCAATAAACTCTTTGCACACTTCTCGTTCCTTAGGATTGAGAGGGTACACCTTGGCTACCTTGGGAACAAAGGAGTCTTTCAACTCAATGGCATGATCAAACAGTCGGGATGGAGGGAGTATTCCGTCGGGTGGTTTTGCGAAAACATCGGTAAAGGAGGCGAGTTCTGGGGGAAGGGTGACTTTCTCTTTTTCTTGAGCTATGGCAAGCTCCGTGGCAATAGTGGTCTTTCGAATAGAGTGAATGGAATCGGAGAGGTATCGGACAAGATATCATTGAGAGATAACGGCAGGATCATCTAGTTTAGAAGGTGAGGGACGATCAGGAATGGAAACGACACCCGTTCCCCAGTTGATATTGGGGTTGGCCTCCTGTAGCCATGGCAAGCCCAAGATAACCGTCTCTTTCCTGCAGTTGATCACAAAGAAATCGCGAAGTTCTTCGTTTTCTCCAATTCGCAGGAGGAGGGTAGTTTTAAAATGAATAACACCACTTTGATTGGGAGTTCCATCAACGTTAGAGACAGCGAGAGGTTTTGGGATCTTGGAGGTCGGGAAGCGATGAGTTTGAACAAGCGAACGGTCAATGAAATTCCCAGTTGCTCCACTATCAATCAGAGCGGAGAGGTCGACGGTTTGTGCACCTGTATTTGCCGCTAATGATATAGGAATGCGAATAGATTTGGCATGGGGAGTGGTACAGAATACAGGTGCAAGGCGATGAGGAGAGAAAGATGTCGTACTAACTCTCCTTTTCAAAAACCCTCTTCGCTATCTGAGGTTTCGGCAGTGGTAGTGGCAACAGACACTTCGGGGACCTCTTCCATAGGTTCTTCTTCAAAGACGGTGCGGAGTACCTTGAGAATCTCTTCTTTAGAAATGTTCTGATCCGCAACGATCTGATTAACATATTTTCCGAGGGCAGAGGGTGCCTTAGGAGGACGAGGGGTGAAACTAGAAGAGGAGGAGGGCGAAGACGAAGGAGTGGGTGAAGAACTATGGTTGCTGGCTCGGCAACCAACTTTGTGACAAATGAAGCAACGATTCTGTCGTAGGTGACGAGCCCTGTCAACGGGGGAGAGGCGAACAGCGTCAACATCCATGGCGTTTGGATCCTTAGTGGGGCGAGAGTTATGGAAGTATCCTCCTCGACTGGAGGTGATATCTGCAATGCAGCGTTGTTGGGCATGGTACTTGGCCGCCTGCTCGATCCAATCCTTGGCCGTAGTTGGCTGTGTTTGTTGGGAAAGGATCATGACAATGAGTTTGGAATCCATTCCCAAGGCAAGATGTTCGAGGAGGATAGGCTCATCGGTGATGTTGGCCCGCTGGGCCAGGAGACGGAACTCTGCGATGTATTGTTGGAATCCGCTTTCCTTGTTGTGGGTATCCTGTCGAAGGGCAAGAAGCTTTCGGCGAGCTTCTGAAGCAATGTTAAATGGGTAGAAGGTGGCGACAAAATCCTTCTCTAATGCGGCGAACGTTTTATCGGCAGCAGGGATGGCACCATCATTTATCTTGCCATACCATCCCTCTGCAAAGGGAATTCCGTTCCCTTTCGTCATCTTATTGAGAAGGACTAGGACCTTCACAGCGTCGTCTGCATACATAGCAGCGTTCATCGTAAAATAGGCCTTCATGGCCTGCAACCAGTGATTGGCATCTTTCGTTTCTCCCGAAAACGCATCAGGGAGACCAGCTTTTAGCTCTGGGTGGGACATGGTGGGAGCAGGAGGGGGAGTCAGAGGGCGAGAAGGAGGAGGAGAAGGACTGGGGGAGGTAGGGAGGCAGAAGCCGCGGTGGGGAGTGGAGGTCAAAATGGTGGGCGGTCTGCTCGGAAACAGGAGGCGAGGAAAGAGCTAGTTCTTTTGTTACGCTGGGCGTCGAGTAGGGCTACAAGTCAAAGCGAGAATCTCATGAAGAGTCCGTCAAGCTTTGCTTGGTCGAAGGCAAGGTCTCTCTATCCTGCGTGCACACACCAGGAGCTCGAGGCAGCTGAGAATCGATGCTGAATTGTGTAGAACTAGCTGAAGAACATACACCATCGTGCTACAGGTATTTATAGGAAGGAGTGCGCTGCACGGACCAAGCTATGTAGTAGCAGTGAACGAGAGAGAGACATAAAAGGAAGACCAAGATGGAATGCGATGGAATCGCAAGGAAGAGAAGTGAGTCATCCACAGTAAGAATGAGTCAGAAGCTGCGGAAGGCTATGCGTACAAGATAACACGATAAGGCGATAAGGAGATAAGGAGATAAGGAAAAGTTAGTCCGAAGGTGAGGGAAGATGGAAGAGAAGGGATCCATCGGCCGAAAGGAAAAGAGACAAATCAGTGTAGACAAAGGAAAAAGGATAGGACAAGGAAACGGTACATCCCTCCGGAACAATGTCGACTGTAACAATACTCCCACAACTATGAAACCAATATAGCCACATATAGTATATATTACCAATACCATTAGTAATAGCAGCCAGCCCTAAACTGGTCTGTGCACCTGGATGTATCATATATATATATAGCTGAATATAATGACCAGCAAACTTCAGTCTATTCTGGTTAGATTCTCTCTAGCTTATACAAATTCCTTTTATAGTTTGTCTTTTTGAGATGACCTAGCTTGTACTAGTGGTTGCTTTCAAAAGAACAGACTCTCCTTCAGTTTCCTCACCTCACCAGCACTGTTATGTGCCACACCACTCTTACTCTCTTATCATCACATGCAGCTCCTAGTATTAAGGGATTGCCTTGTTCTACTTGCAATAAGGCTCTAGCTGGATAGCAGCTGATTATACCATCACTATAGATAGACTGCGACTATCCCTCCACCACATACATATACTGGTCCTACATAGCTCAGGGTTGCATTGATGGGGCAGATCACATTTAAGTGAACCTTTCTGTCCACCTGAAAATTAAATAATTTCCTTGGCACAAAGTGGGTTAGTGCAGTAGAGACAAAACTGTGCAAATGTCAGTATAGTAAGCCTATACTATATAAGATTTGCAGCCTCACTGAGCTAAATCAGAAGCTATAGCCAGGCAGAACCTGATCTGCCCCCCTTTCCCCCCCCTTATACTTGACAATCATGGAGTTACTGTGTGACTGTGATATATAGGAGTTTTTCTTTATAGCATCATTTATGGAATTTGGTAACTTTAATGCCCATTTTGAATATTTTGCAGCCATTCAAGAATCCAATGGCATCCCTTGACTTCTTATTAAAAAGAACTTTGATCACAACAACATAGTAGTCACCAATGCACCCTACCACATAGAATTTGTAGAAGGATTCCCTTTTTGGCTGCAATACAAATTTCTGCAGCACCACCTCAATCAAATACCAATACTACTCAATGACATCACTGACTTCTACCAATCTGAAATAAATTTCATATATCAAAATGTCTATAGGTCTTTTCAATTTTTCTATGGGAGTATCTTGTGACTCCTCTCCATCAATGATACTGACAATGAGTGTGTGCCCTCATCAAGGCTCTGGTCAAAGCATTAATGCCTGACTTGCTGATTAGCTCATATTGCTGCAAGAGCTGCTATTGAACACCATAGCTTAGCTAAATCTAGCCAAATAATGAAACTGTGATTTGAAAGACTAACTGGATCAAGAGTGCCAGGAGTGCCTAGAACTGTGATGAACTCCTCTGTCACCTAACTAGACCCTAGTCTAGGGTTCTACATCTGGCTTGTCCTCTATTTCCTTATCTCTTTGCACACTTACTCTTTATCTTATCAATCACCTGACATAGCCCATAGATGCTTGTCATCATGTGACTATAGTATTATCTCATTGTTTGGTTGTATTGACACTTTTATAGACACTCATATCTTATAGATCCTTAGCCTTCCCTTCATCACTAATGGCATCTCCAATCTTGTATCATTGTTGTATTTTATAGATCATGATAGATCTCAATCTTCATTCCACTAATCTATAGATCTGCCACACCTCATGGTAAGTGGCCACCTTTTATCTTCACACAGTCCCTGGCTTCCATTCTGCCACACCATGTTGTTGCCTCATGTCTTTATCTATTGCACATCTCCCTTATGAACTATTACATCATTGCTATAGCCATAGATAGCAGGTACCTGCCTTTAAGGTAAAGGGATTTGGATAATCCCCTTGGGCGCAGTTGTGCAACAAGGGAAAAGACTTGGTGTGAAACTCACCAGTATTTGAGGAGTAAGCAGTCAAAGCAGGTAAGATATTCAATGAGAATAGCTTGTATTTATCTAGGTCACTTGTAATGGCCTTATATACTAGTTCTACAGTATTTACTTGTATGTAGAACATATCTGAATAGAGAAAAGTAAGTCAAAGATTTGTACTCTAAGATAAAAGATAGGATCAGTTAGGAATAAACTGAAACTTGTAAGTAACCAATAACAAAGTATGAAATATAATAAATATGAATAAGTATTAGTGTCACAAGGTGTCGACCTATCATAGATGACAATGTGTCAATGATAGATGTATCATATTGACACATTACCTATAGTGTAGATCATTAAATGATCTTTATCTGTAGGTTATATATCTAGTCATCTAAGTGTAATCAGCCCACTGATTGTTATGAACGACTATCGGGAGGAGTGAGAACGGGAAGAGTATGTGTGTAACGCATGCCTATTATGTTCATAAGCCGGGTTTGTAGGTACCGGCGTCTTGCACGAACTATGGTTGACTCGGATAAAAGAAGTATGCTCGCTGGTGAGCCCGAAGTATCTATGATCCGATGGTCAACTTGGTAACCAATGAAGGGCCAAGGACGGAGAGCAGAGGTGGCCCTAGAGTATCCCACGGGAGACTAGGTGCAAGACCGAGTAGAACAAGACTGGGGAGTCGAGTTCTATCGGTGCTATATTATATACTATGGGTACAAGTGCACGGACCATGCCTTAAGGGCAGGCACCTGCTATCTATGGCTATAGTACGAGAGTCCATGAGGTAGCGTGCAGCTATAGATAAAGGCAACGAGGCAATAAACGAGGTGTGGCACAAGGAATGGAAGCCAGCCATGAGAAGATGAAAGTAGGCCACATACCATGAGGTGTGGCAGAACTATAGATAACCGAAATGAAGGATCTGTGGCAGAGATCCGAGATCTATCAAGATACAACGGAGATCCAGATCAGGAGATGCGGCGGCCAATGAAAGGTGAAGAGGTCGGCGCCTATAAAAAGGTAAACAATAACAAATACTCGCCACGATAGTATGTCACGTGATGACCAGCGTCTAGCTGTCATGTGACCGAGGAGAGGCGCTGGGATAAGCACGCGGCTATGAGGAAAGGGGTAAAGACCCAAAGTGGAACCCTAGATTAGGGGCAAGGTAGGTCACGACCGAGGTTCACAACACTGATTAGGTGCTTAGAGCAGGTATTATCAGCCCTTAGTAGCGCCTCTCAATACTGTCTAACAGTACTGGAACATAGACTTGAGACATTCTCGAGTATAGGGGCTAGTACTAATCTTACCTTTATGGTAGTGATTAATAATGATCAATAGTGATCAATAGGTACTAGATGGCTTCATAACTCATCTATAGGTCGACTATTAGTGATGAATAACTAGTATACATCACTAATTTCAACATAAGGCATGGTCCATGTGCATGTACTCATAGTATTTAATACATGGGCCTTGGAGACTAGACTCCTAGTCTAGTTCTTTTCAGCAGTTGACCTACAGTTTCATCTGAGTTCCATAGAATATGATTTCATCCATCTCTTATTCCAAGTCTACCATTATCAAGATCTTCCATGGAGGTCCTATAGAAAACCCTCCTTGTGGACATATGGTTTCTTGTTACTGGAACATCTTTCTTTCCTTGATAACTCCTAATGTTTGCAACATAAGAACTAGACTACTTCTTGCCTGTTGTCAGCAAGAGGCCACAAGCCCACAACTCACAGCATCTAGAAAAGTGTTTGTCCCCTTCCTTTATAGTATCATCTGGCTAATAGCCTTCCATATCCCCTGAGCTAAAGATTGGCATATAGCAGTGGACCCTTGAGCCCCTTATATTGTTTATTGAGACTAGTAAGGTCAATTTACATAGTTGCATAAGAAGTAGTGTGCACAGTTAGCAAGTGGAGTCCATGAGTGCATGCTTCACCTTTGTTGGGCTGCTCATGTTGGCCACCATTGCACTATTGAGAATACAGCAATTGAGTCCCTGGTCCATCTCTCAAGAAAGATGACAATTTTTGGAACCTACTTATTCTCATAATATAGCACCTTTCCCTTCTATAGAAACAGCTAAATAGAATGGACTTTCAAATTCATGTGTGCCTTTCAAAGGCCAAATTCCCCATTAAGCCCTCAAGGCCATCCTTCTATAATGCAGCTCTTAAGAAGCCATACCCTCTCCCTATAGTTGGACTAAAATTGAATGCTGATTCTCTTCATGAGAAATCACCCAAGATTAGGCTGATCTCCTTTCCCTGTAAGACATGCATATTAAGAGAGCATTCAACCAAAGACTGCCCCACATGTTACAACTGCAAAAAAAAGGGCCATTTTGTACAGCAATACCTTCAGTTCCTGATGTGCTATTGCTGCCAAGATGCAGGCCACATAGGGGTCACTGTCCCATAGAGCTGGACCTGCACAAAAAGTTTGTATCTCTCAAGAAAGTCTTTGGCATCAAGCCAAGTGAGGGCATCCCCCTCAAATCCTTCTCTATTCCTTGTCCCTCAGCCTACAAAGCACCATTGGGCATCTTCCCTGTCCCTGTCAACACCATTGCTGAGTCATCAGTGGTAGCCTACACTCAACTCATGCTGGAAGCATGCATGAGACTTGCCAAGGAAAATAAGGCACTGACAGAGTGAGTCCAGCTGCTTGAGAGCAAGATCCTCCTCATGACAGACAAGTCATTAAAACCACAAGAGATCAAGAAGCAAATCAGAAAAAGGAAGCACAAGCACAACCATATTGTAGCTTACTCATACTGATAAGAGTTATTTCTGCTATTGGTTAGAATTTCATAGAACTCTTATCTAAACCTTCTATTGTCACTAAAAGTACAAACAAAAGTACATAGTATATAAAGAATCCTATCAGATCCTGAAGTATTAAGTCTTCTTTCATATAATAAGTGTGATAATGAGTAACTTCTTACAGCAAGTTCTCTTCTATTAATGCTCAATCTTCCTAGCGAGTTTTTTACTAGAGATCTCAATCTCCTCTGTCTGTGGTAAAAGTCCCATATTGCCTGTATGGTCCCACTTCTATAGATTATGAGCCCTGCTACATCCATCAGTTTTACTCAGTCTCAAAGCACTATGACCACTGAGTAGGACATGTGACCAGAGCTTGATAGAATAGAGTGCCATTTGTGCCATGTGGAACAATTCTGTCAGGATCCTATACTGATGAGTTCTTTGCCTAGAAAACCCTCTGGAGTTTATGTGCCACCTGGTAGGCATCAAATTTCTTTACAAGATCATTTGCATCTTCACTTGTACAATCTCACTTCTTTCTTTCCCAGTTCAACCTAAGAGAACTTCCTCATTCTCATCCATATGATTGTACTGCTCTGACTGGAGCAAGACCCAATCCTGGATCAAGGAGACATCACACAGTTCTTTTCTCTACTTGAAATATTGGACAAGGAGGAAAAACTTCCCCTGTCATCCCCTGCATTAGCAACTGTGCAAAAAATTCTAAATCATCTTATTTACACTTATCAACCTTATTTCAGAAATGGCTCTAAAATAAGACATTTAAGATCATTCAGCACTCTTTCAGATCATCAGAGTTTAAGATAGTTTGAAAAAAAGACATTTAAGATCATTTAAGACTCTTTTAGATCATCATAGTTTAAGATAGTTTGAAAATCAGACTTTTAAGATGTTTTAGAACAGTTTGATAATTATACATATGAATAATCAGCATGTAAAATTTTTAAAGCAATATAGGGTGCAAGGCATTTGACCATATTAGATGCTTCAGTATTTTCAGACATTTTAAGATCATTAGATTTTCAGACATTTTCTAGTTAAGCCTTTTAAGATCATTCAAGGAATTTTCATCATAAGATATTGAACTCATTATATATTTATATATCTTAAGTAATCTAGAGTTCAAGCTGTCTTTTGAAATAAGCTAAATAGACATTTTCAGAAATTCAGGGAATCAAGTATATATAGTGGCTCAAAAAAGTGTCCCAATGTTTAGCTATTTTGAAAGGATTTGACATTTGCAAGTGAATCAGAGGGAATTAGCTCTAACACTTGCTGAGTCATTAATAGCCATAACCCTTGCCTTGAATATGAGCTCTGGGTCATGTGATTTGGTTCCTATGGCAGTGAGATATAACCATTTCAAAATAACATGTCATTGGGACACTTATTTGAGCCTGATGCTATAAGCCATTATTTAGTAAATAACATAAGGTTCTGATGGACGCTATGCTTTAACCCTGTCTAATTATATAAGTTACATAATACTGAGCAATATAAAGAGTAGGGCTATCATCCAGATAACCCTACTTCACCATGAAATCCATTTCTTCCACTGCCAGAGCCAATATCCTTTTTCTCTCTGAATCTGGCCTTTCAGCTAGAATGATATCCACCCAAACTGGTCTAGGAAAGTCTACTGT
>JBBPMT010000586.1:0-11085 GCA_038090455.1 Garcileccinum viscosum
GATGGAACAGATAGCATTTCCAGCACACAGAAAGAAAAAAAAAAGCAAATCCCCTGCCGCATCAATCCTACAGCTAGTCCACGCTGTCCAGCTCGACGTCCGTGTCCTCCTCCCCCTCTTCGATCTCCTGCATCACCATCTCCGACCCCATCGACGCCCTCGTCGCCATGTCTACCTCCCGCCGCACCTCCGAGTCGCCCCCCACCGCCGCATCCGCATCCGCACCCCCGTCCCTCAGCCCAAACCAAACCGGAATCAGCGCCCACACCTCCTCCCTCGCCCGCCCGACCTCGCCCTTCCACTCGCGCTTGCACACCCCGCACATCTTCAGCCCGCACGTCCGGACGCCGTCCGAAAAGTCCTTGCGCTCGAGCATCTCCGCGGCTTGCACGAGCGTGTAGAGCGGGTCGGCGTCGCGCCCGCAGGCGATGCCGCTGACGCTGCGCAGCACGTTGAGGTGGATGAAGTAGAAGGATTCGGTGCAGTGCGCGGAGGAGGGTTTGCTGAGCGTCGTCGCGTTCGCGTTCGCGTTGGAGGTGGAGGTGGACGCAGCGGCAGCACGAGCAGTAGAGTAGAGACATGCGGCCGAAGGACGGTGTTCGAGCGCGCGCGCGAGAAAGGTCGAGATGTAGAGCTGCGCGAGTTCTCGCCCGCGGAGCGTCCGCACCAGACAGTCGTGCGAGAGGCGCACCATCGGCTGCTGCTGCGACGGCGTCGTCGGCGGGGTCATGGATGGGGCTGGCTTGCCAGCGTCTCGGGGAGAACGCTGGCGTGTGCTACTAGTAGTACTATCCTCGCTGCTCGCGCGCCAGGCACACGGATCCGGCGCTGCGAACACAGGCGGCAACGCCCGCGCACCCGCGAGTATCCTGCTCGGCCCGTACCGCGAGAGGTCGTAGAACGCGCTCGGGAGGACCTCGGGGATGCCGAGCTCGAGCGCGAGGTTGATCGCGAGGACGGGGTGCGCGTAGGCCTCGCGCGGGGTGTACCTGCTCCCGCTCTCGTCCGTCGCCTCCGCCTCGCGTCTGTCCCAGTCCGCTAGAGTCGTGGGCCAGTCGTGGGCGAGGCGCGCGAGGCATTGGACGCGCAGGTGTTCGATAAAGTATTTTGTGGACAGCCGGAGGACGCTGGAGAGCGACGAGAAGTCGCGGGCGTGCGGTCTAGGGAAGTAGCTACCAGTGTCGGACCGTCAGTTCAGACGGTCGAGAAAGAACAGAGAGAGAGGAAACATACAGTCCGTCGTAGAGGGCGATCAACAAGTGATACACGTCCGACGGACAGTCGTAGATGTCTACCGTCGGACATCCGTCGACCATTTTGTTGCCCTCTTCGTTCACCGTGTGCTCCTCGTCGCATAATGATGCAGCCTCTTGCCTCGAATGTTCGACGCCGGCTCGTCCGACGAGAAACACGTCCTTGAACACTTCCGAGTGCCGTTCAAGCTGGCCGCGGTGTACTTTGAACGCCGCAGATCCCGCGACGAGGACGACGTTCCCGTCTGGGAACCAGATGTCGGAACGGATGAGAGCCTTTGGGATGTTCGTGGAGGCGAGAAAGGCCCCCTGAGTGCAGGTCAGCGGATCGGGGAGCACCCGCATTGGTTGAGGAGGGGGGAGGATGGGCGAGGGGGAAGAAAGTAGATCAAACCTGAGGGGGATGGGGAGGCTGACTGGGGAGGTTATGTGATGTCAGCCTGGTGGAGACACTTCTCAGAGTGTGATCCAGCCTGCTAGGTCAGATCAATATCATCTAACGCCTCAGTGAGGTAGAGTGCGTTGTCAGCATCTCGTTTCACATTTAAATAGCGTGCAACCTCGAGACACTAGGATCACTCAGGCCCAGGCTGCTCTACAGCATAACTAAAGCATACCTTTGGACATCATCTCATACTTGGTGACACAGGATGAACTTGCGTACTACAGAAAACACGCAAATCATTTGCGGTCCCCAAGCATCCGAGCGGGCCATAGTTCCAGTTTGAGTATCGATCGCACTGAGTAGGGATCCATGGGCTTCAAATTCCATATTTTCTTGGAACTTGCTTGCCAAACGGTCGTTGTTGGAAGCGTCGGGGCTGTGTGTTGATAGCAAAGTCGCTTCCGCAACAGCTCAAGAACTTCAAAGCGTTTCTGTACGCCAACCTCAGCGAACCATGGTGGGGGTAGCCTGGTGACTGGATCGTCTTCTATGAACTAGTTGTAAGAGACCGCTATCCATGGGTTGCGTGGCGTTCGAAACTGGGGCCGCCATGACCGGTTTGGAAGAATAGTAAGACAGTACTAGTGTAGCATTTTTTTTGGGCAAGATATTACGTAGTCACTTGCTAACCTAGTTCTACATTATGCGCTAAGGCGATAGCCAGGGTCCGACCCCTTGCATTCGACAAAATGGGCAGACAGTGAAATAGCATGAAATCAGATTCACCGCATCTGGAACTTAGTATTTACTCCAAGCACGCGATACGACCGATGGCGTTAATGGTATACTAGATCTACGGGCTCCTCGGAGTCCGTGTCCTCATCAGAACAGGATGGATCAAAATTACACACCCCATGCTCGATTGAACATTCAGCGGATACTGTGCACCCAAAGAAACTGGCAGGGCATGACTCGACCGTGACAAATCGCGTAGGAGGCGTTGAACGTTCAGATGAAATCTCAGTATGCGTCCTGGCAATTGGGTACTCTCGGGATCGACGTTCCACTGTCTTCGAAAGTTGTAGGGTAGATAAATGCTCATTATTACAACCCTCCGTGCATACATCAAAGCCGGGCCCCGAGCCAGAGCTGAGCTTCAGGCCAGGCCTGGCCATGAACGAGCGCCGGGGCCAGACTTCCCTCCCAAGCCGGGCCCTGTACCCTTGAGGGCTAGCCAATTAAAGAGTAAGTTTCACCAAGAACCCCTGCGCGACGACTAGGATGCCCACCTGGAATGTTTTCCATCCGCACCTGTCTCCGATTTCACCGTGATGCATGTGACTGTGATGTCTCTTTGGAACATGGGCATTCGAGAGATTGAAGCTGACGACGTGCGAATGAAGCGTCAAGTGAGGCGCCTTGGCTGCATCCAGTGGGTCATTATCAATACCAATGTGCGGGTCGACGTCAGCAGCTGCAAGCACTGTCCCGTCTGGCTTGACTATCCTCATCCCGAGACTTCCCTGTATCAGAGCAGCAAGGTGGTCCAAGGTAGTGATCGTTTGGAGCTGATTGGCGTCGAGCTGACTGAGCAAGTAGAGAACGATATGAGGGTCTAAATCCATATAGCCACGGATGTGGTTCCCTGCGGCACGCCTACCTCTGCATGCAGGGCAGTTATCGGGATTTTCACGCGCAAGCACGGAAATGCTGTTAACGACGATCTTCTGCTGCCGGGGGTCCTTCGGAACGATATAAAGCTCAAGAAGATGCGATCCAGAGAATGCAAACTCCGGGAGATGACCAATGACAATGAAATGGCGCAGATGAGCCAATTCCGCTTCCTCTTGAAAGAGAAGATAAACATGCTGAGACAATCGGCCACACTGAGCACGAGATATGTGCTTGTGTGTCTGCACAATTTTAGTGAGATCTGTGCTCCATTCATTGTGGATAGCCTGTTGGTATTTCTCCCGGAGAGATAGATTGGTTACATCGTATGGAGCATCGACCTTGACTTGTACACCCGTTCGAGGGTCTGTGATGGCAGGGTATGTGTAGTCTGTCCAAGCAGACATTCATTATGCAGTCGCTGAGATGGAAAACGACCTACATTTTTTGAGTGCATCAGTGCGGAGAAGGTTACGGGCATCGTCGGAGGTCCAGTAGGTCAAATTAGCCTTAGGGAAAGGCTCGAGTCTCGTAGCGTGATTCACTACGTCACCCGGTTTTTGGTAATAGTTTCCTTCGTCGGTTACTGGAAACAATGAATTAAGCCGATATTCCAAGCTTCTAGAAGATGAGATATAGTTACTGAAAGGAATTGTCTCACCCGCCTTGTTCTTCCAACCATCTTCGATCCAGTAGTTTGGATAGACATACTCCCAGAAGGCGTACAAACGATCAACATTGCAGTGATGCAAGTAGAAAATGGGATCGAAGCCTAGAGGATATCATCAACAAACTGTTTCATACAGAGAACAACTAGGGGGACCTGCATATTCGTTCGCGGCCTGTCATTGGTCAACCCAAGTCAGAAAGGGAGCAACCGAAACATGCGCACCATGGATCCATTACCACCAACGTCAAGATGAACCTTGTTATGAGGTTCCTCGATAGATGCTAAATAACGTGTTAGAAACACAAAGTATGGGTGTATTTGTATAGAATTACATGGCATCACCGGCATAGGAGCATAGATATTCTTGGACCCAGTGCTCGAGAAATACCCCCACCTAGAACCCCACCACAGAGTTTAGTAGACGTTTACTTGATCGGAAGATGAACATACATATTCGGTCCATACGAAGGGTCATCAAGCTGGAGATCGAATGTAAACAGCGAAGCCACCTTTGCCCTGAGCCATTCGGCAGGCTCAAGAATATATTCTTGACCACCAAACGACAGGGTAGTTCTCTTAGCAAACGCTCTGGAAGTATGACATCATAATCACATACAAGATGTATAGAGACATGACCCACTTGCGTGCTCGATCGTTCATGTCATCTGTCGGGTCCTTGTTCTGATTGGGCCACCTGTAAGTGCGGTGCCAGTCGCTCATGTATTCTATATTTTTCGCAGCGCCAAGCTTCGCAGCGAATTTATAGTGATTCAAAGGATTGTCTACTTGCTCGCATGTCCCACCGGGAACTGCAATCACAATTGTCTTGCTTTGACAGACCTGTGGGATGCCAGTCTGGGCTGTCTGAGGCTTGGTCCAGTCCCAGAATCTTGGGGAGGATGTAAGTTTTTGTAGCGATGGATGTCTGTCAATGAACTTTACGCACGGGAAACGCAATGTTTTCGCAGCCTGGAGCCATTGTTCTTTCTTGGCAGCAGGGTCATTCTTCTCGAGTTCGGTAGCAATGACAATTGCTTCATTGACTACGGCTTGCTACTCCGTCTCCGTTAAAGAGATTGATAATGGACAGACTTGCGACCTACTTCAACCAACATAAGTAAGACACGATGCCAAGGTGGGAAGACAGCTGCTATTTGGAATGTCAGTACGATTCGAGAATAATAATAAAAACGGGACACAAACAGCTATGGTAACAGTAACCTAGGATCATAAATACGTCAGAGTTCGCAGACGCTCGATGTAAGTAGAGACAATCCTTCACCCTTCCAGTTAGAGTTTGAGTTGGGTTCAAGAGGTGCATTTGGATCACCGCTTGCAAATGGTCAGTACATACCGATGGTCATGTACTCCGACATCTTACCTCCAAGGGATATAGGGCAATCCGTGAATTGATCCTGAGGGATAGATGAGTCATGACCAACTTCGTATCATTGTGAACTTACCTATCTGCCAATAACTGTTGGGTTTGTTCATGTAGTTAGGGCTAGACTTGTCCGTGCTGTTCATGGCCTGAATATTATTCATTGCTCGAATAAAGAGGGAAAACTGAATAGGTATCGTATGAAGGTCATGGAGCTCCAAACGGGGTTGAATTCCGATGCCACCTTCGATACCAACGATAGGATAGGCTTGTGCCAGTAACATCACCGGGTAGTAGATGGGTCAGGTACTGCGGAGGGACCACTCCAGAGGAAGGAGCGCCGGTTGCAAACTCGGAAGATGCAGCCGTTGACCATCCCTGCCAGGGCATTTATTATGCCCCCGTTTGCGACTCGCCTGCGAAACCAGCAGCCGAATTATGTAGTTGCTACTAGATTTCATGCTCTTGGAAGGTTAGAGGAAAAACTAGGTACCCGAGTTATAACTCGGCATGGTAGACGGAAAAGTAATGGTACAGTTTTTGGTCCAATCGGAGACCACAAACAGCGCATGAGGGGTTAAGCGATGTCGACGCTTTTGATTCGGATTCAAGCCAGAAAAAGAAATTCGGGGCTCGTCGCTAAGTTCTAACGTAAGTACTTGAAAACCTCCGCCCGGGTCCTTTGAGTTGTGTACAGTATTTTCGTAATTCCATGTACTCGATGAGCAGCTCATCGAGCGCTCACAAGAATCTGATTTGAAGACTCATTTGGACTAATCACAGTGGCGACCTGATCATAAATAGCCATGCGGTACTTACCTTCTCGCGAACATTAAGTCGGTCCCGAGCAGGACAAGATCATACAATACTAGTTGAAGACGAATACAGTGCGTACATGTTCTACATAAACGTCGGCGCAGTGAGCATAAGGCTGGATATAAGGCTCAGAAGTACAGATCACAGAAAGGGAAGCCAGAAGTGCATGCACTCAAAGTTGATATCTAAGTAAACATATTCCAGAGCAGCAACAAGAGTTTGAGCTATCCGACCCATTGGGCACCACGAAGCTGCTAGTCAGCGGGGGCCCCAGTTGGGCCTTTCTTCTATGCCAAATGCCTGACCGAAACTCATGGTCTTGAAGTCATTGAAGAAACGACGGTTTCGTCGATCTGTCGGGCGAGCATGGGGCTTGTGAAGGAGACACTCAAAGTAGAACCTGGAAGATCGAAATATTTCTATGAAGAAATCCACTTGGGAAAAGGTCAGGGGCTGAAGACACAAGAAATACTTGTTTTCGTACTGGGGTTGATGCTGTGCATCTGGTCAGTGGCATACTGCTAGCGGAAGTGAATTGACATACCTATCCCACAATGGGCGCCATATGCTGGTCTTGCGTTCTCCTTCCACGTAGTCTTTCCAAGTATAAGCCCACATCGCCAGGAGAGAGAGGGGGACCATCTTGAGATCATGAGTTACACAGTTCAAGGGTAACGACGTGGGAAACACTACCTCCACACATATCAACAGAGCGTTCAAACCCTCTGCAATGTTGGACTTCGTCCAGTATTCTGTAGCTGAAAGACAGATACATGGGTCTCTGGAATGGGACAGACAGCCAAGGTGACTTACACTTGAATAAATACGGTCCAATCAAACCAACCTATATATACAAAACGAAGTTAACAAGAAGTGCCATGTGGTCTTGAAGATCGCTCACTGCAAAAGTTTGGATAGTTATGAAAATCGTGATGAACTTGATAGTCCAGATTTTCGCCAACGGTCGGCGTCCTCGAAGCTCTTCATTGGTAAGACCGTAAAATAGGTCCAGTCCGTAAGCGGCGATACTGGGTTGACTTTCAGCTATCATGCCTCCTCCGAAATGATAATAAAGATACCTTGAGCTAACGATCGTGATAATTTGTAAGTAGGCATTGGCGTAGTGAACGCTGAACGGACCCAACACACACAGGACATTGTGTGCTTCACAGATTATGCCCGCAACAGTTACCGCTTTAATCTACGGATCAGTGCTCCAACAGAAATGAATCAAGGGATGTGATCACCTGGCTGGACGATCACATATTGCATAACAGACCACTGTAAAGAGCTAAGGCAGTCGTTATCAGCTCAGGTTACAGGGCCGTACCTTGACAGTGTACATGAAATAAGGCTAATGAACAATAAACAAGGTAAGCAATGCAGGCATAAGGGAAGACTGACCTTAGTTGGGCGATATCTCCAGCAACAGAACTGCACGCAAAGTCAGAATCATGGTAAGGAACGAGATAAGATAATTTACAGGTCCTGGAAATCGCTGTTTGTCCTTGCGTTGGATAGCCTCCTTAGCACCTACATATTCGATCAAGAGCAACCTGTGAGAAAGAATTTAATCACGGAAATGCAGTGAAAGATTGCATACCCACAAAAAAGAGCTCATTGTAACTGCCTACTATGCTTTGAGTATCAAAATTCGCACTGAATAACGTGCTTACTTGATACGCTGCAAAATCGCGTAAGTTTAGGTTAACCTGATGAAATGTAGTCGTGACCTCACCTGTTTCCACGAGGTCATAGTAGGTGTAACGACGAAAGAAACGGTATGAAAAGAAGGAAACGATAGCGTAAACTAGTGGTGTGTATATGATTCGTAACCTAGCATGAAGGATTTCAGTTATTCCAACTGAGTCAGAGGCAAGGGTTCAACATTCACACTTGTCGCTGTTCGTTGGGTTTGGTATAGTTTCTGCAGAAAAATTCACCTTATAACAGCCAATGAATTACCCACAACTCACCGGCAATGCTTCCAAACCGAAATAAGAGTGATGATCGTTGTCTGAAAAGAATGCTTCAAACAACCCCAGATAAAGCACAGCACGACTTACAAGGAAAGCACCAGCACCAGCAATGCCCCAGCCTATCCTATGAGGGTCCAAGTTTATAGATCCGGAACTCAAAAGGCTGCTTGGGTCGATGGCGTTAGTATTCTCTGAAGGGCAAGTCGGCTTCATATGTGCACTGTTGCGGTCTCTAGGTAGCTATTGGAAAGGTTCTAAGATCGATGGACCGGGACCACTATAAAGGGAGCAGCAGAAGACCACGGTAGAGGGAGGGAAGAAAGAGGCAACGCATCCACCACACGTCTCATGACCGCTGTTATATTGCTAAAGGCGTGCACTCGACACAGCGTGACGCAAGTACATAATCCTTATCGAACGCATGGCTTCAATTAGTACTATGATAAGCTAGAAGCGAGGGTGCTCAAGCACTCACGAGGCTTCAGCGGACCGTGCCTAGTCCAGAGGCAAAACGGCAAACGAGTGTTTCTCTTGTTCTCACTTGCCTGCCACACTGATTCTGGTTTGGAAGATAACTTCCCATCCGTTTCTTCCATTACGATCTCGGGAGTCGGAAATGGCTGCAGTGGTGATGCACCGATGCAAACTTATCCGGACGAGAGCGGATACCATGCATGACGTTTGACGTAAAGCAAAGCATGCGCACACCAAGCTCCAATGATAACTAGATTATCCATCATAGGCATCGTGGTTGGTTTCGCACTCGGGCCTAGCACTCGTCTTCAGTCGTGCCACTCAGACTTGTGCGCGCCTCTGCACAATTTCTCGCAGACCGCAGAAAAAGAGAGAAAACTGAGCGTAGGTGACAGTGTGTATAAAATACATAAGAATAGGTAAACTCGCGCATAACATCCTCGAACTCACCAGTATATATTCAGTCACAGAACTGCCAAAATGAAGGCATTGTAAGCCTCAAGCATAACTTGAAGTTACAAAGTTGCGGCCTGGGTCCTGCAGAGCGGTACTGCAACTTGTCATGTGCAAGTCACGACCGTGAAAAGCACCCGAACCTCCCCAATTAAGAAGTTGGACCAAGGTACTAATGCGGCGGGCTGCCGGCACAGCCCGTAATAAGGCGCGCTGCGCAGGGTCCTACAGGGCTGCACACTGCCAGCGGAAGACGCTTCTCATTATGTGAGAGCAAATATCAGCGAGGCAGTTCTGAATCAGAGGCAGTGGATCCCATGCAGCAGCAAGCTGCAAGAATCAGTCGTCACCACTTCGGACGACTCCGTGAGCCGAGGCCGGAGCTTCCAGGATAGAAATCCACGAAGTTCCAATCCACTGTGACTGAACGGCTGTACGCATCAGTTTTCGAATTTTCTTTTAGCACGCCACGGCACGCAGGAACGGTGACTACGTGGTGTTGGGCGCTAGTTCAAACACATCTAGTGCATGCCACATTGCATGCCACACTGCGGCCGACCCCTAACTGTGACTCAGCAAGTGTCATTGAACGCGAGATCCCACTGTAGGATACGAAGCGTGCAGGTATAGACAGAAAGGGAACCAGAGCAAATCTATATATTATTCAAAATCAACATGATATCTCCAAGAGCATACTCAGGCTATACAGTGAACTATCCTACCAACGGGTCGCATGGTCGACCGGACTTGAGTCATCCACTACAATGATTTTTCTAGCTTAGGATCGAATGTAGGTTGGATTACTTCGTCGATTGAAATATCGGCCGTCAACCCGGGCCCACTCTCAACGCCAAATGCTTGATCGAAGTTCTTGCTCTGGAAGTTATTGATCCAATGACCCTGAACTGGACCGGTGGAACGAGCTTGGGGATTTCCACGAGCACAATCGTAGTAGAATTTTAGAGATCGGTAAATCTCTATAGCAAAATCCACTGAGAACAGGGTCAGAACTTAAAGACGTAAATTGAATGCTTTCATACTGTAGTTAATACTGCATAACCTGGTCAGTGTCGTGCCACAAGTGGATACAAACTAACACACCTATCCCACAACGGACGCCATATGCTGGTCTTGGGTGCTTCTTTGACTACGTATTCTGTCCAGGTATAAGCCCACATCGCCATGAGAGAGAATGGGACCATCTTCAAATTGTGACTTTACATTCCATAGCTAGATGGTGATGGCAATCCTACCTCGATGCAAATGACCAGAGCTGTCAAACCATCTGCAACGTTGGTCTCTGTCCAGTATTGTGTAGCTGAAGGAAAGACCGAGGTGGGTCTTTGAAAACGCAACTGAGACTCTTGAGCGACTCACCCTTGATGACATGTCCCTCGAGCGCATTAATCTGTTTCATATAAATTACAAAAAGGCCTACTGTTATAAAAGACTACTCACTATGAAGGATTGGAAAAATACAAACACAGTGATGAGATCGATTGTCAAGGATTTCGCCCAAGGTCGGCGTCCTTTAAGCTCATGTTCGGTGAGACCGTGAAATAGCAGCAGCCCATATGTAGCGATGCTGAGCTAACTGTTAGTTGATAAGTATTCTCGGAAATGATGATAGCATACAGCGAGCTGATGACGCCGATAACCTGCAGGTAGACGTTGGCAAAGTAAACGCTGTACGGGCCTGACACACAAAGGACATTGTATGCTTCACAGATCATGCCCGCAATAGTTATCGCTTTGTTGCGGATCAGCACTTCCACTAGAAATGAGCCATTCTACTCAATCACCTGGCTGTACGATCACATATTGCAACACAGACCACTGCAGGGAGCTAAGACAATAATAACTAGTTCAAGTGACAAGATCGCACCTTGACAGTGTGCATGAAATACGGCTAGTGAATAGCGAACAGAATAAGCAATGCAAGCGTGAGCATCAAACTACAGGTTCACCTTGGTAGGGCGGTATCTCCAGCAACAAAACTATGG
>JBBPMT010000587.1:0-13637 GCA_038090455.1 Garcileccinum viscosum
AGAAGCCTAGTATACCAACACCGTGGCAGTAAATTAGCACAAAGGAAGAGGATACATACTTATTGTAGTGCCGAAAGAGTGCTTCCTTCCACTCCTCGTCTGCACACCCTTCTATTGCATCCAGGACAGTGTAGTAGAAGTGTCGGTAGCTGAAAGCGCCATCCATCTCTGACCATCTGCTCTTCAAGGAAATGTGGTACCAGGCCTTCAGATGCATGCATAAATTACTACACCACGTCAAGTCTTGTTACGCACTTGAACACATGCATATGCGATGGTTGCAGCCTTGACCTTGGTCAGCTGATGTAAATCAGCATTGCATGGGCGACTCCCGGAGCGCTCTTCACCAAAGGCACTTGAGGCACCGTTTAATATATGTAAAAAGACCTTGTGTAGTAATAGTCAATCATTAGTTCAAACATAAGACAACTTTTACTTACCCTTTGAAGGTAGAATCCCCGAAACATACCTTTGTGCATATTCTCCTGGTTGAAGTTGACCCCAGGCGGGTGACCATCCCATAAGAAAGCAGGGAAGATATCAGATGAGACGCTAATCTGCCCATCCAACAGCTTCTTTTGAATGCTGGAGGACAATGTCAACAGACATCTGCAATTCGAGAAGCGCTTGCACGTATGATTTGGGATTCATAGCAAAGGCCTCTATGTGGTCTATTGGGCAGAGAAAACGAGCAAGAACGGGATGGGCAAAACCTAAATGAGATTGCGATTTTGAAGTGGTAAGGATGGGCGGCAACACAACGCCATCACCATTGGAAGATACATAACGTCCGATGTGCTCCTTGAGTCTTGCACTATCATCAGAACGTACACATGTAATCACTCTTTTCATCTTCGAGTACCTGGTTAGCAAGAGAAGATCGCATATATGCACAGACTTACCCCATTCAGAACATTTCATAGCTCATTACGTTTCTTGGGATTGTCGACTAGGTCCTTCAATGTGGGTGCAAATTTGATGAGCGTATCATAAACGCGTTGATTCAATTCCTTTTGTTTCGGAGGACTAGGAACATTTAGAGAAAGATTGACATGCATATACTCCACCTACATTGCTTGGAGCAGTTTTTTACGCATCTTGCATTCAGATTCGGATTCCTCAAGCCCACCCATCCTCACCGCATCTTCTTGCTTCATTAGAGTGATGTATTCAATTACCTTGCGTGGATTGCAGAAAAAATCCACACAACGGGCAACGGCACGTGCAGCTTCTCCGAAATCCTTGTCCAACGGCCCAGGCTTCAAGCTTGATTTGGTGTCGGACCCAGACTTGGAGTCCGAGCCACCATCCCCAGCACGCAGAGCCTTTGAGGATCTCCTTCCAGAACAAACAAATCAAACAAGTCAGTGTGAATTCCAAACATGCTTACTTTTGACTCTTCTCTTTGCATCTTGTCCTTCTCGTAGTCTTCTTCTTTACCATGGTATTCTTCCGTCTCGTGTCCTCTGAGCTCAAGCCTGACTCGGAGGGCTCAGAACTTGAACTAGAGCTGCTCCTGGAACTTGCCATGATTTCGGATGTGTGGATGGAAGTGGTAAGTGATCAAGGTGAGTGTCACACGTCATGGAACTCGGAAGATTAGATTGATCTTGATTATATAATAATTTCCCTAAACAGGCTTGGTTGTCTGAGTCGCATCACAACTCTATCCACAACTGTCCCGATGCATTGTTCTATGCAACATTTAGTAGTAAGTTTACTCCTTTTCCACTCTTCAGGAGCTTATCTCAATCCCCTTTGCAGGTATATATCCTTATAGGCATTTCAATGTACACATATACAGCATCAATAGACGTTTTTTTACTCAAGTTTGAAGTGCATGACTCGGCATGAATGCGCCTCCACGTCCTTCCTGCCATTGACCCATGGACAACACACTTTCTTGTGTCTGTGGCAAAGTTTTTGCTGTTATCAAGTTGCTGAGCGCACACGAATCTCAGTGCAAAGTCCACAAAGAGTGTGTTAATCAAATGTATTCCAGACATGAAGAATTTGTTGAGAGACTTGGATGCCATCGACGCAAGAAAAAACGGAAGCGCCACCGCAGCCGTCGGGATTCTTCATTGGAATCACTGCGTCCTCAAAGTTGTGAACAGTCTCTCCAACATCCCGAAGGACCTGAACACCCTGGAGCAGTCTCAAGTCCACAATGCGCTCCAAGTGCAGAAGTCCCAGCCACCCTGCCAAGTCCTGATCATCCAATTGATCTTTTGAGTCCTCGCTCCCCAGGTCTGGAGACACCGCGAAGTGATCACAATCCACTTGAAGTGCCAATGGAGGTGCATAGGCCTGTTTCACTATATCATCAAAAGTTGAGTCTTTCATTCTAGGTCGATATCCAATTTCCTGAAACCGATATTGACCCTGGGCCTGACACCCATCACACCCCTTGATCACCCCCCCAGATCTCTGCTCGCTTGGGGCGAGCTATTTGTCTCCCTGCAAGGTACAAAGACTACTTGCCAGGAGACACTGTAACTCTCCCTCAGGTTCCTCTGACACCCACAACTCCTCATTCATCAGTTCCGCCACTGCATGAAGGTTTACTTGTTCAGGCACCTTGCTACCAGACCGAACCTGATAGTTTTGGTCGCTATCGCAGATACCCCACACGACCAACCCTTAACCCTGATGAGAATAGCTCTCTGACCTCATATGTTGATGCTCCAACTCTTGAACAAAAGTGTTATGCTGGGCATCGAATATAACTCCAAGTCTAGATGAGAATCTCACGAAGAGTCCGTCAAGTCTAGCTTGGTCGAAGGAAGGGTCTCTCTATCCTGCGTGCGCACATCAGGAGCTCGAGGCAGCTGAGAATCGACGCTGAATTGTGTAGAACTAGCTAAAGAACATACACCATCGTGCTACGGGTATATATAGAGGTAGATGCAGCGCACGGACCAAGCTATGTAGTAGCAGTGAACGAGAGAAAGACATAAAAAGAAGACCAAGATGGAATGCGATGGAATCGCATGGAAGGGGAATGAGTCATCCACAGTAAGAATGAGTCAGAAGCTGTGGAAGGCTATGTATACAAGATAAGACGATAAGGTGATAAGAAGATAAGAAGATAGGAAGTTAGTCCGAAGGCGAAGGAAGACTAAAGAGAAGGGATCCATCGGCCGAAAGGAAAAGAGAAGAGTTAACGTGAGAAAAAGAAAAGGAATCGGACAAAGAGACGGTACAACCCTCAGGGACGATGTTAACTGTAACATTACCCCCTTCGTACCTTGGAGACTCCAACTCCAACATAACTCTAAGTCGAATGTCCGCCCGAATTGTGTTCAATGGCATTGTCAATGTCGCGGTCCTCCTCATTGGATGATTCGCTGCAGAAGGGGCAATCCGACTCGAGATGTCCGACGGTCTTGCAGAGTCGACAGAGGTGGATGGTGGGACAGGAGTGAGCTGGGTGTCCCCGTTGGTTGCAAAGCCCACATCTATAAGCCATGCATTGAACGTAAGCGTGATCCTGGCTGGCACAGACAGGGCAAGGAGGTCCAGGGGTCGCCTCAGTTGAAGGTGAATTTCCCCGACTATTCCGCATAGCTGCGGAGAAATGAGGAGGGGGAACCGGGAGCGGCTGATTGACGACAACTGGGGGAGAAGAGGCTCTAGTTGGGCGAGGATAGAGCTGTCCGGGGAGAGAGTGACGAAAGGAGGTGTGTCATTGGTGACTAAGGGAAGGAGAGGCGGGCGAGGAATGAGAGGCTCTGGAGGAGGTGGGGCTAGAGCGGGGCAAAGTTGGTTCCAAAACGACCGGGATGAGAGAGAGGGCAGGGGTCCCCTGACGAGGGGGAGTGGTCCGAAAGGGCTGACTAGTCTGGACCGAAGTGTCTTGGTCAATTGGAGGCGGAACATTCTCGTCGTTCTCAAATGGGGAGGGGAAGGAAGAAGAATGTTCCCGAGCGACATCAACATATAAATGTCGTTGTCGATCAGTGAGAGACTCCCAATGAGGACGAAGAACTTCCCATAGCCGAGAAGGGTGAAGGGACGCTACAGCGTCAGAAAATCCAGAGTCGACAAGAATGGAGAGGGTGTAGGAGCGAAGGTCCATTAGTCCTTGACGTATGGCGGCATGTACCGTAGAAGAAGAGGAAGAATGAGAAAGAGAATTGTAAGAGCGAAGGCGAAGGTATGTGTGGTAAAGACGAATCCCATTATATAAAGAGGCGTATGGAAGCGAAGAAGAAAATATATTCTGTTCCAAAGTAAAAAGCAGGGCAGGAGTTTCAAGAACAGCAGCAAAAAGGGCATCACGGATATGAGAAGGAAACAAGTTGGGAATGATAGGGAGACTGGGATAAGAGAGACCAAAAGTGCGAGAGTAAGAGGAAGGGGGAGTGTTGCAACAAGTAGGTCTGCGAGGCATGCTAAGAAGATGAGGGGAAGTCCTTGGGGTGATGGGCCTTATATGCGGTGAGAAGGAAGGCGGAGTTGGACAAGTTCCATTCTGGTTCCCACGTATTTTCCGAAGAAGGCCAACCCTTCCACGACACGAGGTATTGGCGGCGGCCGCATGTTCCTCTGTGGGAAAGAATTTGCTCCACTTCGTATTCCTCTTCTCCATCAATTTGATCGGGGGGAGGAGATAGGAAATTCGGGCCGTGTTTGGCAGTCTCCCGATAGGACGATAGTTTAGAAGTGTGAAACGTGTCATTGATACGCCATGTGGGGGGGAGTTTGAGGCGATAAGACACGGGAGATAGTACCTGAGAAATTTCAAATGGTCCTTCTCGTTTAGGGGAGAGTTTTCAAGAAGGGTAATGAAGGTGAAGATTTTTGTTATCAAGCCAGACCTTATCTCCGACTTTCCAGGGGGTGAAGCGGGAAGAGATGTGTTCTTTCATGAGACGCTGGGCACGTTCATGGGCATCCAGGGCTTCTTTCCTTGCTTCGGATAAGAGGTTTAGGCGAGATTCAAGATCAGGGAGGAAGGTTTTGCCGATAGGGGGATAGGTGCGGGGTTCGTAACCGAGGATTAAAGAGAAAGGAGTTTTACCAGTGACAGAATGGATGGAGGAGTTGTGGCAGAATTCTGCCATGGGGAGGAGGTCGGCCCATGCGTCTGGCTTTCCTTCGCAGAAAATGCAGAGATAGGTTTCCAACTCCTGATTGACCCGTTCGGTTTCTCCGTCAGTTTGGGGGTGGTATGCGGAGGAGAGAGCGAGATCGTATTTGAGGAGTCGAGCCAGTTCTCGAGCAAAGGCGGAAGCAAACTGAGGGCCACGATCAGAGATGCACCGATCATGAAGGCCGAAGCGAGGGAAAACATGCTTGAAGAAAAGGAGGGCAACGTCGGCGGCAGAGGAAGTTTTGAGACAAGGGAGGAAAATTACCTCCTTCGTAAGCCCATGGTCGACCACGACCAAAATAGAATCAAAACCAGAAGAAAGAGGAAGATTGGTAATAAAGTCCATAGAAATTTGTTGAAATGGACGAGTAGCAGAAGAAAAAAGCGGCAGAAGCGGAGGAGCAGAAGGGTGAGTATTAACTTTGGAGGCCTGACAGACGGCACATCCAAGAACAAAACAGTGAACAAACGTAGAAAGGCCAGGCCACCAATAGTTGCGAGCGACCAGGTTCTGGGTGTGAAGAACACCACCATGACCTCCAGAAGGAGATTCATGGCAAGAACGAACAATATCACGACAAAGCGGTTCAGGAACAAAAAGACAATGACGAAAGTATAAAAGTCCATCAGAAAATTCCCAATCATTGCGAGAAGCGCGAGGAAGAAGAGAAGTCCCCTCATTGAGGGTGGAAAGAGCAGCAGAGGCAAAAAGATCAGAAGTTGTAAGAGAAGAAAATTTGGAAGCGATAGCAGCATCTAGGGCACGAATAAAGAGAATGTTGGGGAGAAGAGTGACATCGGCGTTATCAGAGGAAGTATCAACATTGTCACGACGAGAGAGAGCGTCAGCGGGAGCCATGGCGGAGGCAGGGAGGTGGTGAAAGGTCAAATCGAAATCTTGGAGGAAGAACTGCCAGCGAGCATGGCGACGAGAGAGTTTGCGAGGTTGGCGGAAATATGTCAGGTTTTTGTAATCAGTGAGAATGGTGACAGGGAGGCCAGTTCCCTGAAGATAATGACGCCATTCCTCCAAGGCATGGATGACTGCAAGGAGTTCCCGGTCGTAGATGTCGTAGTTCCGTTCTGCGGGGGAAAAGGTTTGAGAGAGATAAGCGCACGGATGCAGATCACCATTCCTGTCAGGTTGCATGAGGACTGCACCGGAGGCAGTGAGGGAGGCATCAGTCATAATAGTGAAGGGGCGAGTCACATCTGGCATGGCTAGGACGGGTTTGGCAAGGAAGGTGGATTGGAGTTGACGGAAGGCGGTTTCACAAGAAGGGGACCAATTCCACGGTGTATCTTTCTTGGTGAGATCTAGAAGAGGTCGGGCTAAGGTGGAGAAGTTGGGAATGAATTTTCGATAAAAATTACAAAACCCGATGAAAGAGCAGACTGCTTTGACGGAGCGAGGGGGAGACCAGGTTTCAATGGCAGAAAGTTTTGTCAGATCCATCTGTAACGACCCAGCTTTGATGACAAGGCCGAGGAATTCCACTTCGGACGCAACAAAGGCACACTTGTCCAACTTGAAATACAGTTTATGTTCTCGAGCGCGTTGAAGAACTTTGCGGATGAGGAGCCAATGTTGGGACAAGTCGTCATTGTGGATCAGGAAGTCGTCCATATAGATGATAAGCCATCCTTCAGCAATATAATCACCAAAGATATGCTGCATAAGGGCTTGAAAAGTGGGAGGAGCATTACAGAAGCCAAAAAACATGACGTTGGGTTCGAATAGTCCTTCAGGGGTAATGAAAGTGGCCTTCCATCGATCTTCAGGACGGATAAGGACATTATTATATCCCCAGCAGATATCTAACTTGGTAAAGATGGAGGACGGGTGGAGTTGGTCTACGAGGTCGGAGATGCGGGGAAGTGGGTAAGCGTTTTTTACCGTGTGTTCGTTGAGGTAACAGTAATCTTGGCAGGGGCGTAGGGAACCATCCTTCTTTGGTATGAAGAAGAAGGGTGAGGCTTGAGGGGACTTGGAGGGCAAGATCTTTCCAGAAGCGAGATTTTCCGCAATAAACTCCTTACACGCCTCTCGTTCCTTTGGATTTAGCAGGTATACTTTGGCTACCTTGGGAACAAAGGATTCTTTGAGTTCGATAGCATGGTCGAAGGGTCGAGATGGGGGAAGTTCTCCTTCAGGAGGTTTCGCAAAGATGTCGGCGAAGGAGGTGAGTTCAGGAGGGAGGGTGACTTTCTCTTTTTCTTGAGCTATGGCAAGCTCCGTGGCAATGGTGGTCTTTCGAATAGAATGAATGGAATTGGAGAGGTAACAAACAAGATATCGTTGAGAGATAAAGGCGGGATTGTCAATTCTGGAAGATGAGGGGTGATCAGGAATGGAAACGACACCCATTCCCCAGTTGATGTTAGGGTTGGCATCCTGTAGCCATGGCAGGCCCAGGATGACCGCTTCTTTCCCACAGTTGATCACAAAGAAGTCTCGAAGTTCTTTGTTTTCTCCGATTCGCAGGTGGAGAGTGGTCTTGAAGCGAATGACGCCGCTTTGGTTGGGAGTTCCATCCACATTAGAAACAGCGAGAGGTTTGGGAATCTTAGTGGTCGGGAAGCAATGAAGTTGGACAAGGGAGCAATCAATGAAGTTACCCGTTGCTCCACTATCAATCAAGGCAGAAGAGTCGACGATTTGTGCACCAGTTTTTGCAGATAGGGAAATGGGGATTCGGATTGATTTGGCATGAGGCGAGGTACAAAATACAGGTGCAAGACGATGAGGAGAGGAAGACGTTGTGCTAACTCTCCTTTTCAAAAACCCTCTTCACTATTAGAGGTTTCGGCAGTGGTGGTAGCAACAGATACTTCGGGGACTTCTTCTACAGATTCTTCCTCAAAAACGGTGCAGAGTACCTTGAGAATTTCCTCCTTGGAAACGTTCCTATCCACGACGATCTGATTAACATATTTCCTGAGAGCCGAGGGGGCTTTTGGAGGGTGAGAGGAGGAGGAAGAGGAGGGCGAAGAAGAAGGGTTTGCCGAAGAGGAGCTGTGGTTGCTGGCTCGGCAGCCAACTTTGTGACAAATGAAACAACGATTCTGTCGTAAATGTCGAGCTCTGTCGACAGGAGAGAGGCGGACAGCATCAACATCCATGGCATTTGGATCTTTGGCGGGGCGGGAGCTGTGGAAATATCCTCCTCAACCAGAGGTAATATCAGCGATGCGGCGTTGTTGGGCATGATACTTAGCCGCTTGTTCGATCCAATCCTTTGCTGTGGTCGGCTGTGTCTGTTAGAAGAGGATCATAACGACGAGTTTGGGGTCCATCCCCGAGGCAAGATGTTCAAGGAGGGTAGGCTCATCAGTGATGTTGGCTCGCTGGGCCAGGAGACGGAACTCTGTGACGTATTGTTGGAATCCGCTCTCTTTGTTGCGGGTATCCTGTTGGAGGGCGAGAAGCTTTCGGCGAGCTTCGGAAGCAATATTGAACGGGTAGAAGGTGGCAACGAAATCTTTTTCTAGACACGCAAATGTCTTGTCGGCAGCAGGGATGGCACCATCATTAATCTTTCCATACCAACCCTCTGCGAAGGGAATACCATTCCCTTTCGTCATCTTATTGAGAAGGACTAGGACCTTCACTGCGTCGTCTGCATACATAGCAGCGTTCATCGTAAAATAAGCTTTCATGGCCTGTAGCCAATGGTTAGCGTCTTTCGTTTCTCCCGAAAACGCGTCAGGGAGACCAGCTTTTAGCTCTGGGCGGGACATGGTGGCGGCGGGAGGAATTGGTGGGCGGGTTGGAGGAGGAGAAGGAGTGGGGGAAGTAGGGAGGTGAAATCTGCGGCGAGGAGTAGAGGACGAAATGGTGGGCGGTCTGCTCGGAAGCAGGAGGCAAGAGAAGAGCTAGTTCTTTTGTTATGCTGGGTGTTGAATAGTTATTCCAAGTCTAGACGAGAATCTCACGAAGAGTCTGTCGAGTCTAGCCTGGTCGAAGGAAAGGTCTCTCTATCTTGTGTGCGCACACCAAGAGCTCGAGGCAGCTGAGAATTGACGCTGAATTGCGTAGAACTAGCTAAGGAACATATACTATCGTGCTATGGGTATTTATAGAGGTAAGTGCGATGCACAGACCAAGCTATGTCGTAGCAGTGAACGAGAAAAGGACATAAAAGGAAGGCCAAGATGGAATGCAATGGAATCGCATGAAAGGGAAGTGAGTCATCCGCAGTAAGAATGAGTCAGAAGCTGCGGAAGGCTATGTGTACAAGATAAGAAGATAAAGCGATAAAGTGATAAGAAGATATGAAGATAAGAGGATAAGAAGATGTTAGTCCGAGGGCGAAGGAAGATGGAAAAGGAGGGATCCATCGGCCGAAAGGAAAAGAGACAAGTCCTCGTAGACAAAGGAAAAAGGATAGGACAGGGAAACGGTACAACCCTCTGGAACAATGTTGACTGTAACAGTTCTCATCCGTCCCGAAGATCGATGGAAGGCCGCCTTCATCACTCCAGAAGGTCTCTTCGAGCCCAATGTTATGTTTTTTGGATTTTGTAATGCTCCTCCCATGTTCCAAGCCCTTATGCAGTCCATCTTTGGTGATTACATCACAGAAGGATTGCTCATCATCTACATGGATGACTTCCTGATTCATAATGATGACCTATCCCAGCATTGGACTCTTGTCCAGAAGGTTCTTCAACGTGGCCGGGAACATAAACTCTATTTCAAGTTGGACAAATGCGTATTTGCCGCATCTGAGGTAGAATTCCTTGGCCTCGTTATCAGAGCAGGATCTTTACAGATGGACCCTACAAAACTCTCTGCCATTGAAACCTGGTCTCCTCCTCGCTCAGTTAAGGCCGTCCGATCCTTCATTGGCTTCTGCAACTTCTACCACAAATTCATTCCCAACTTCTCTACTCTCGCTCGCCCCCTTCTTGATCTTATGAGGAAAGATACGCCTTGGAATTGGTCCCCTTCTTGTGAAACTGCATTCCGCCAACTCCAATCCGCCTTCCTTGCCAAACCTGTTCTTGCCATGCCCAATGTCACTCACCCCTTCACTGTCATGACCGATGCCTCTCTCACTGCCTCTGGTGCAGTCCTCATGCAACCCGATGGAAATGGCGATCTTCATCCCTGTGCATACTTATCCCATACCTTCTCTCTGGCAGAATGGAACTATGACATTTATGACTGAGAACTTCTTGTGGTCATCCATGCTCTCGAGGAGTGGCGCCATTACCTTCAGGGAACGGGCCTCCCCGTCACTATCCTAACCGATCATAAGAATTTGACCTACTTCCACCAACCTCGCAAACTCTCTTGTCGCCATGCTCATTGGCAATTCTTCCTCCAGGATTTCGACTTGTCTTTTCACCATCTTCCCGCCTCCGCCATGGCTCCTGCTGATGCCCTCTCTCGTCGTAACGATATCAACACCTCCTCTGATAACGCTGATGTCACTCTCCTCCCGGACACCCTCTTTATTCGTACCCTTGATGCTGCTGTAACTTCCAAACTCTCTTCCCTTACTGCTTCTGACCCCTTCGCTTCCGCTGCCCTTTCTGCTCTCAACGAGGGCACTTCTCTCCTCCCTCGTGCGTCTCACAATGATTGGGAGTTTTTGGATGGTTTTTTATACTTTCGTCATCATCTTTTTATTCCTGAGCCACTCCGTCGTGATATCATTCACTCCTGCCATGAATCTCCCTCTGGAGATCACAGTGGTGTTCTTCGCACCCAGAACCTCATTGCTCGCGACTATTGGTGGCCTGGCCTTTCTACTTTTGTTTGCCAGTTTGTCCTTGGTTGTGCCACTTGTCAGGCCTCCAAGATTAATACCCATCCTTCCACTCCTCCACTTTTCCCACTTTCTTCTTCAGCTACCCGCCCCTTTCAGCAAATTTCTATGGATTTTGTTACCGATCTTCCTATTTCGTCAGGTTTCGATTCCATTTTGGTCGTGGTCAACCATGGGCTTACTAAGGGGGTACTTTTCCTTCCTTGTCTTAAAACCTCCTCTGCCACCGATGTCGCCCTTCTTTTCTTTAAACACATTTTCCCTCGCTTTGGCCTTCATGATTGATGCATCTCTGATCGTGGCCCTCAATTCGCTTTGGCCTTCGCTCGAGAACTGGCTCGCCTCCTGAAGTATGACCTCGCTCTCTCCTCCACTTATCATCCCCAAACAGATGGAGAAACCGAACGAGTCAACCAGGAATTGGAAACCTATCTCTGCATCTTCTGCGAAGGAAAGCCTGACACATGGGCTAACCTCCTTTCCATGGCAGAATTCTGCCACAACTCCTCCATTCATTCCGTCACCGGCAAAACCCCTTTCTCTTTAATCCTTGGATATGAACCTTGTGCTTATCCTCCCATTGGCAAAACATTCCTTCCCGATCTTGAATCTCGCCTATCTCTCTTATCCGAAGCAAGGAAAGAAGCCCTTGATGCCCATGAACGTGCCCAACGCCTCATGAAAGAACGCATCTCTTCCCGCTTTACCCCCTGGAAAGTCGGAGATAAGGTCTGGCTTGATAACAAAAACCTCCACCTTCGTTACCCTTCTCAAAAACTTTCTCCTAGACAAGAAGAACTATTTGAAATTTCTTAGGTCTTATCTCCCATATCTTATCATCTTAAACTCCCTCTCACATGGCGCATTAACGACATGTTCCATGCTTCTAAATTATCCTCCTATCGGGAGACTGTGGAACACGATCCGAACTTCCTATCTCCTCCCCCTGATCAAATTGATGGAGAAGAAGAATATGAAGTGGAACAAATTCTCTCCCACAGAGGAACTCGTGGCTGTTGCCAGTACCTCGTGTCTTGGAAGGGTTGGCCTTCTTTGGAAAATACCTGGGAACCAGAAAGGAATTTATCTCACGCTGCCTCCCTCCTTTCTGCTTATAAGGCTCGACATCCCAAGGACTTCCCCAGTAGCCATTAATATGCCTCACTGACCTTCTCGTCGTAACACGCCCCCTCTTTCTTACTCTCGTACCTTCGGCCTTTCTTATCCCAGCCTCCCTATTATCCCGAATCTTTTCCCTACACATATCTGCAATGCTCTTTTTGCCACCGTCCTCGAAACTCCTGATCTTCTTTTTACTTTGGAACAGAATGTATTTTCTTCTTCGCTTCCTCACGCTTCAATGTATAATGGAATTCGACTTTATCATATGTACATACCTTCGCCTTCGCACTTACGATTCTATCTCTCATTCTTCCTCTTCTTCCACTATACATGCTGCCATACTCCAAGGACTAACGGACATTCACACCAATACCCTCTCCATCCTGGCCAACTCGGGATTCTCTGATGCTGTAGCATCCTCCACCCCTCTCATCTCTGGGAAGTCCTCTGCCCACATTGGGAAATCCTCACCGATCAACAATGCCGCCTCTATGTTGATGTCGCTCAGGAACACTCCTCTCCCTTCCCTTCTCCATTCAAGACTGATGAGAATGTTCCTACTCAGACCAATCAGCCCTTTCGGACCGCTCCCCCTCGTCGGAGGACCCCTGCCCTCTCTCTCGTCCTAGTCATTTTGGAACAGACTTCACCCCATTTGAGCCCCACCTCCTCCAGGGCCTCTCATCCCTCGCCTACCTCTCCATCCCTTAGTCGTCAATGACGTACCTCCTTCCATATGTCTTCTCCAGGACAACCCTATCCTCGTCCAACTGGAACCACTCTTTCCCCAGTTGTCATTGAGCAACCCATCCCTGTTCCCCCTCCTTATTTCTCCAACGCTATGTGGAATGATCAGGGAAATTCGCCTACTACTGAGACGACCCCTGGACCTCCTTGTCCTGTCTGTGCCAGCCTGGATCACGCTTACGTTCAATGCATGGCTTATCGATGCTGCCTTTGCAGCAAATGGGAACACCCAGCTCACTCCTGTCCCACTATCCACTTCTGTCAGCTCTGCGAGACCGTCGGACACCTCAAGGCCAACTGTGCCTTCTGTGGAGAATCATCCAATGAGGAGGACCGCGATGTTGACAATGTCATTGAACACAATTCGGGCGGACATTCGACTTAGGGTTATATTGGAGTCGGAGTCTCCAAGGTACAAACGGGGTAATGTTATGATTGACATCGTCCCAGAGGGTTGTACCGTCTCTTTATCCCACCCCTTTTCTTTCTCTACCGTTGACCTGTCTCTTTTCCTCTTGGCGGACGGATCCTTTCTCCTTAACCTTCCTTCATCTTCCGCTTAACCTTTTCTTATCATCTTATCGCTTTATTGTCTTATCTTCTTATCTTGTATACATAGCCTTCCGCAGCTTCTAACTCATCTTTACTGTGGATGATGCACTCCCCTCCATGTGATTCCATCGCATTCCATCTTCAACTCCCTTTTATGTCTTCCTCTCTTTCACTGCTACGACATAGCTTGGTGTTACGCTGGGCGTCAAGTGCGTCAAGCAATACCACAAGCCTAGATGAGAATCTCACGAAGAGTCCGTCAAGTCTAGCTTGGAGGAAGGAAGGGTCTCTCTATCTTGCGTGTACACACACCAAGAGCTTGAGGCAGCTGAGAATCGACG
>JBBPMT010000588.1:0-13631 GCA_038090455.1 Garcileccinum viscosum
GGGAATGGAGTTCCCTTTGCTGAGGGCTGGTACGGTAAGATAAATGATAGTGCCGTCCCCGCCACCGACAAGACCTTTGCGTGTCTTGAGAAAGATTTCGTTGCCACTTTCTACCCTTTCAACATTGCCTCTGAAGCTCGGCGAAAGCTTCATGCGCTCCGTCAGGATACCCGCAACAAGGATAGCGGATTCCAACAGTATGTCGCCGAATTTCGTCTTCTTGCGCAACGGGCCAACATCACGGATGAGCCCACGCTCCTCGAACACCTCGCCTCTGGGATGGATCCCAAACTCGTTGTCATGATCCTCTCCCAACAGACGCAGCCCACCAAGGCCGCAGACTGGATCGAGCAAGCGGCCAAGTACCACGCCCAACAATGCCGCATCGCTGACATTACCTCTGGTCGAGGAGGATATTTCAATAATTCCCGCTCCGCTAAAGACCCTAATGCTATGGACGTCGATGCCGTCCACCTTTCCCCTGTCGAAAGAGCCCGCCACTACCAGCAAAATCGCTGCTTCATTTGTCACAAGGTTGGTTGCCGTGCCAACAACCATAGTTCCTCGTCCTCGTCGACCTCCTTGACCTCTTCCACCCCTCGCTCCACCCCTCGCTCTCCTAAGGCACCTTCTGCCCTTGGAAAATATGTTAACCAAATTGTCGCGGACCGAAACATCTCTAAGGAAGAGATTCTCAAGGTACTCCGCACCGTATACGAGGAAGAGCCTGTAGAAGAAACTTCCGAAATCTCTGTAGCTGCCACCACTGCTGAAACCTTTGATAATGAAGAGGGTTTTTGAAAAGGAGAACTAGTACGACGGCTACTTCTCCTCATCGTCTAGCACCTGTATTTTGTACCACGCCCCATGCCAAGTCAATCCGAATTCCTATTTCCCTGTCAGCAAAAACTGGTGCACAAATCGTCGACCTCTCCGCCCTGATCGATAGCGGAGCAACTGGTAATTTTATCGATCACGCTTTAGTCAAGACCCATCGTTTCCCTACTTCTAAGATTCCTAAACCCCTCGCCGTCTCCAATGTCGACGGAACCCCCAACCAGAGCGGTGTCATCCGCCTCAAGACTACCCTTCTTTTGAGAATTGGAGACAACGCTGAACTTTGTGACTTCTTTATAATCGACTGCGGAAAGGAAGCAGTTATTCTAGGCCTCCCATGGTTACAGGACGCCAATCCCAACATCAACTGGGGAACGGGTGTCGTTTCCATTCCTGATCGTCCCTCTTCGCCTCGACAAGATGACCCTGCCGCTCTTTCTCAAAGATATTTGATTCGTTATCTCTCCGACTCTACCCTCTCTGTCCGAAAGACTACCCTCTCCACCGAACTTGCTATGGAGAAGGAGAAGGAAAAGGTTATCCTCCCTCCAGAACTCGCCTCCTTTGCTGACGTCTTCGCAAAACATCCCGACGGAACTCTCCCTCCTTCTCGTCCCTTCGACCATGCTATAGAATTTAAAGATTCGTTCGTCCCCAAAGTAGCTAAAGTATACCTGCTCAACCCGAAGGAACGCGAAGCATGTAAAGAGTTCATCACAGAACACCTCGTGTCCGGAAAGATTTCTCCGTCAAAGTCCCCTCAAGCTTCGCCCTTCTTTTTCGTACCAAAGAAAGATGGTTCCCTTCGTCCCTGCCAAGACTACCGGTACCTCAATGAGCATACCGTGAAGAATGCTTACCCACTTCCCCGTATCTCCGACCTCGTCGACCAACTCCGCCCCTCCACTATCTTCACCAAACTTGATATCCGTTGGGGATATAACAATGTCCTCATTCGCCCCGAAGATCGATGGAAAGCTGCCTTCATCACTTCCGAAGGCCTCTTCGAACCCAACGTCATGTTTTTTGGATTCTGTAACGCTCCTCCCACATTCCAAGCCTTGATGCAACACATTTTCGGAGACTATATCGCCGAGGGATGGCTCATCATTTACATGGACGACTTCCTAATCCATAATGATGACCTCTCTCAGCACTGGATTCTAGTTCAGAAGGTCCTTCAACGTGCTCGCAAACATCAGTTATACTTCAAGTTGGAAAAATGTGCCTTTGCTGCATCCGAAGTAGAATTCCTAGGCCTCGTTATCAAAGCTGGGTCGTTGCAGATGGACCCCACTAAACTTTCCGCTATCGAAACATGGTCCCCGCCTTGATCGGTCAAGGCTGTCCGATCCTTCATCGGCTTCTGCAATTTTTATCGCAAGTTCATCCCCAACTTTTCCTCTTTAGCCCACCCTCTTCTTGACCTTACCAAGAAAGACACACTTTGGGATTGGTCCTCATCCTGCGAGACGGCCTTCCGCAAACTCCAGTCCACCTTCCTTGCCAAACCCATCTTGGCCATGCCCAACGTCACTCACCCTTTCACGGTCATGACTGACGCTTCTCTTACTGCCTCTGGTGCGGTGCTCATGCAGCCGGATGGCAATGGAGATCTCCACCCCTGCACTTACCTTTCCCGCACCTTCTCCCCTGCCGAACGAAATTACGATATCTATGACCGAGAACTCCTCGCGGTCATCCATGCTCTTGAAGAATGGCGTCATTATCTTCAAGGGACTGGTCTTCCGGTCACCATCCTCACCGACCACAAGAACCTCACCTACTTCCGTCAGCCTCGCAAACTCTCTCGCCGACATGCACGTTGGCAATTCTTCCTCCAGGACTTTGATTTATCCTTCCACCATCTCCCCGCTTCCGCTATGGCTCCGGCTGACGCACTCTCTCGACGAGATAATGTCGACACGTCTTCCGATAATGCCGATGTCACCCTTCTTCCAGATTCTCTTTTTGTTCGTACCCTAGATACTGCCATTTCTTCCAAACTTTCTTCCCTTACTACTTCTGATCCTTTTGCTTCCGCTGCTCTCGCCGCCCTCAATGAGGGAACTTCTCTTCTTCCTCGTGCTTCTCGTCATGATTGGGAATTTTCTGATGGACTTTTATACTTTCGTCATCGCCTTTATGTCCCTGAACCTCTTCATTGTGATATTGTTCGTTCCTGCCATGAATCTCCTTCCGGGGGTCACAGTGGTATTCTTCGCACCCAAAACCTAGTTGCTCGCGACTACTGGTGGCCGGGCCTTTCTGCTTTTGTTCGTCGATTCGTTCTTGGATGCGCCACTTGTCAGGCCTCCAAAGTTAATACCCATCCTTCTGCTCCTCCGCTTATGCCCCTTTCTTCTTCGGCTACGCGCCCTTTTCAACAGATTTCGATGGACTTCATTACCGACCTTCCTCTTTCCTCTAATTTCGATTCTATTTTGGTCGTGGTCGACCATGGGCTTACGAAGGGGGTAATCTTCCTCCCTTGTCTCAAGACCTCCTCCGCCGCCGATGTCGCCCTCCTTTTTTTTAAACATATCTTCCCTCGTTTCGGCCTCCACGACAAATGTATCTCTGACCGAGGACCTCAGTTCGCTTCTGCCTTCGCCCGAGAATTGGCTCGCCTCCTGAAGTACGATCTCGCTCTCTCCTCCGCTTACCATCCTCAGACTGATGGAGAGACCGAACGAGTCAATCAGGAGCTGGAGACCTATCTCCGCATCTTCTGCGAAGGAAAGCCTGACGCCTGGGCCGACCTACTTCCTATGGCAGAATTCTGCCACAATTCTTCCGTCCATTCTGTCACCGGAAAAACCCCTTTCTCATTTATCTTAGGCTACGAACCTCGCGCCTACCCCCCTATCGGCAAAACCTTTCTCCCAGATCTCGAATCTCGCCTCTCTCTTTTATCCGAAGCAAGGAAAGAAGCCCTTGACGCCCACGAACGTGCACAACGTCTCATGAAGGAACGCGTCTCTTCCTGCTTCATACCCTGGAAGGTCGGAGATAAGGTCTGGCTCGATAACAAAAACCTCCACCTCCACTACCCCTCTCGCAAACTTTGTCCCAAACGGGAAGGCCCATTTGAAATTACCCAGGTCCTATCACCCGTATCTTACCGACTCAAACTTCCCCCCACGTGGCGCATTAACGACACGTTCCATGCTTCCAAATTATCGCCCTATAGAGAGACTCCGGAACACGGTCCGAATTTCCTATCTCCTCCCCCTGACTTAATCGATGGAGAAGAAGAGTACAAAGTAAAGCAAATTCTCTCACACCGAGGAACACGCGGCCGCCGCCAATACCTTGTGTCGTGGAAGGGTTGGCCTTCTTCGGAGAACACATGGGAACCAGAACGGAACTTGTCCAACACCGCCTCTCTCCTCTCCGCTTATAAAAACCGTCACCCTAAAGATTTCCCCCCATCCTCCTAACATGCCTTGCCGCCCCACTCGTCGCAACACACCTCCTTCCTCTTATTCCCGTACTTTTGGCCTTTCTTACCCAAGTCTCCCTATCATTCCCAACCTTTTTCCCCCTCATGTTCGCGATGCTCTTTTTGCCGCTATGCTTGAAACTCCTGATTTGCTTTTTACTTTGGAACAGAATGTGTTTTCTTCTTCGCTTCCACACGCCTCTTTATATAATGGGATCCGTCTATACCATACCTACCTTCGCCTCCATTCTTACAACTCTCTTTCTTCTTCTTCCTCTCCTTCTACGATACATGCCGCTGTTCGACAAGGACTAATGGACCTCCACTCCAACACCCTCTCCATTCTTGTAGATTCAGGATTCTCCGACGCGGTTGCGTCCCTTCACCCCTCTCGTCTCTGGGACGTCCTTCGCCCCCACTGGGAGCATCTTACAGATCGGCAGCATCGTCTTTACGCCGAAGTAGCTCGGGAACACTCGTCTCCCTTTCCTTCTCCATTCGAGACGGACGAGAATATTCCCCCATCGGTCAGTCAGCCCTTTCGGACCGATCCCCCTCGAAGGGGGACTCCAGCTCTCTCGCTCGTCCCAGTCGTTCTGGAACAGACTTCGCCCCGCTCCAGTCCCACGTCCTCTAGACCCTCTTTCTCTTCGCCCTCCTCTCCATCCCTTAGTCGTCACCAACGAACCTCCTCTCACCTGTCTCTCCCTGGACAGCCCTATCCTAGACCAGTTGGAACAATTCCTTCCCCCGTCGTCGTCAATGAGCCCATCCCAATTCCCCCTCCTCATTTCTCCTCTGCTGCACGTAACGATCGGGGAAATTCGCCTTCTACGGAGATGACCCCTGGACCTCCTTGTCCTGTCTGTGCCAGCCCGGACCACGCTTACATTCAATGCGTGGCTTATCGATGCGGCCTTTGTGACCAACGAGGGCACCCTGCTCACTCCTGTCCCCGTGTCCACCTCTGTCGACTCTGCGAGACCATCGGACATCTCGAGTCCGACTGCCCCTTTTGCGTCGAATCATCCAACGAGGAGGACCACGACATTGACAATGCCATTGAGCACAATTCGGGAGGACATTCGACTTAGGGTTATGTTGGAGTCGGAGTCTCCAAGGTACAAAGGGGGTAATGTTACAGTCGACATTGTCCCTGAGGGTTGTACCGTCTCCTTGTCCCATCCCTTTTCGTTTTCTCACGTTGATTTGCCTCTTTTCCTTTCGGCCGACGGATCCCTTCTCTTTTCCCTTCCTCCGTCTTCGGACTAACGCCTTATCTTCTTATCTCTTTATCTTCTTATCAGCGTATCTCTTATCGTCTTATCTTCTTATCGTGTACGCATAGCCTTCCGCAGCTTCTGACTCATTCTTACTGTGGATGACTCACTTCCCTTCCATGCGATTCCATCGCATTCCATCTCTATTTCCCTTTATGTCTTTCTCTCATTCACTGCTACGACATAGCTTGGTCCGTGCTCCGCACTTTCCTCTATAAATACCCGTAGCACGATGGTGTTTATTCTTTAGCTAGTTCTACGCAATTCAGCGTCGATTCTCAGCTGCCTCGAGCCCTTGGTGTGCGCACGCAAGGTAGAGAGACCCCTCCCTTCCAACAAGCTAGAGGCTTGTAGTATTGCTTGACGCTCCCCTTCTTCCAAGCTAGACTTGACGGACTCTTCGTGAGATTCTCGTCTAGGCTTGTGGTTGTACTAGAGGTACAGAACTTTCGACGCCCAGCGTAACATATAGTACAAGGGTGAAACAATGTCAGTGATTCGATAATAAAAACGGCGATGAGGATCAATGTGGAAGGGGGACTATAACCTATGATGCTTGGTGAAAGCAAGACTATTTTGTTGACCAAAGGTAATAACACAATGTGAGTTGGCTATCACGTAAGATCTGGCGATGAAAGCCCTATAATCTATGCAATCGGGGAAAGTCAATAGGCTATGTGGATGAAAAAGAACTTGCTATAAGGTAAGCAATTGGAATAAAAGATGAAAAGGATACAATCGCGAAAAGTTTCGAGATTTCGCACTTCTGGCTGGCTGTGCTCCCGTACTACGCCTCCATGGTAAGCATTTGCTATTCGCTCACTAGCAGTTACCATTAGTAGGCTATCACCATTGCCTCCAGATGCTATTGTGACTCCTGTTAGTCATCACCTTGTATATCCCTATATACCTACGCCCTCTCTAAAGAGCAGTGTTCCAATGCTCTCGAGAATTGAATCAAGAAGAGAAAACAGAAAGAAAGAAAAACACGAAAAAAAATTTGCTATATTTTGACAGTTTTCTATTTTTGTATTTGATTTTCTGAGGGGTATTACTCATGAAGAGGACATGCGCCCTATTTTCCAGGGAATCTATAAATAAAACCGATGTCCAATAAAAACTCGCGAAGAGTTACGTGACCATATCTGTTGCGACCTCCGTCGTAACCTAACTCTGCCCCTAATCTAGGGTTCCCCATATGGTCTTCCCCCTTTCTTGCATAGCCGCGTGCTTATCCCAGCGCTACTCCTCAGTCATATGACAGCTAGACGCTGGTCATCATGTGACATCCCCTATTGGACTATTTGTATCTATTGACACTTTTATAGAGTTCCCGATCCTTAGCCTTCATCTTCTCGGCCTACGGATCTCATCGGCGATAGATCTCATATCTTGATAGATCCTGATCATATCTTGCCTTCTTTCATCTATCTATTGTTGCAGACATCGGTCGCGACCTAACTTGCCCCTAGTCTAGGGTTCCATTTCCGTCTTTCCCCCTATCCTGATAGCCGCCCGCTTTAGCGCTCGCGAGTATCCTATCGGGTCACGTGACCATAGACGCTGGTCATCACGTGATCTATCGTTTATTCTCTGTTTATATCTATTGACATTATTATAGACGCTCGGCATTCAGATCTTCATCGCCGATGTGATCTCCCGATCCAGATCTCCGTTGTATCTTGATAGATCTCAGATCTCATTCCCTCGATCCTTATTTCGTTTATCTATAGATCTGCCACACCTCGCGGTACGTGGCCATCTTTCATCTTCACACGGTGTTGGCTTCCCTTCCATTCTGCCACACCACGTTCCTTTATCGTATAGCACGCGTCTACCTCATGGACTACTTACTATAGCCATAGATAGCAGGTACCGGCCCTTAAGGCTTGGTCCGTGCGCATGTACTCGATAGTATTTAATACATGGGCCTTGAAGACTAGATCCCCAGTCTAGTTCTTCTCGGCGATTGACCACAGTCTCGTCTGAGTTCCACAGAACGGGATTTCCATCATCCCTTACTCCGAGTCATACCTCCTCATAGTCGGTCAATCGTACGGCAACCCATAAGCCCGTAAAGCGACCTCCGGTTCCTCGTCACTGGAACACAACCCCAACCTAGGGTTAAACCCGATAGCTCCGACAACGTCGCTTTCATAAGAACTAGACTATTTTCCTACCCGTCGTCTGCAAGAGGCCACAAGCCCACAACCCGTAGTGTCTGGTATAGCGTACGCCCCCATAGTTCCTTCCACCCGCATAGCTGAAGATAGTCGGCTCCCCGAGTCCCGAGCCTTCCATAGATTGTACTGTTGAGCCTAGCTCCAGTTTATCGTTCGTTGAGACCAGCCAGGTCGATTCGCATAGTTGCATAAATAGCAGTGCGCACAGCCTCGAGCAGAGTCCGCTAGTGCACGCTTCACATCGTTGGGCTGCTAGTGTTGGCCACCATTGAGCTGTCGAAAGTGCAGCAACTGAGTCCCTGGTCCGTCTCTCAAGAAAGACGACAATTTTTGGAAACCGCATCGCCTCGTTTGCTTTGCAATACCCCCTCGTCCATAGATAGAACAGATATGGCGCAGATCCGAGTCTGCCTCCCTTCCCGGCGCTTTGACGTGCACTCCTCGTATTCCGCGGCCGTTAAGGCCAAGACCCTCGCATCCCCTCCCCGCGTGTTGAGCTCGGATGCCGGTCCTCTTCGTGAGAGATCGCCCGAGATCCGCTCGGTTACTTTCCCTTGTAAGACGTGCACGAGTCACACGCACTTCACTAAGGACTGCCCCTGCTGCTACAATTGCGGCAAGATGGGCCACTTCGCCAAAGCGTGCCCCAGGCCGCTTACTTGTTATAGGTGTTCTGGAAAAGGACACAAAGGAGTCAATTGTCCCCTCGAGCCGGGATCACATAGCAAGATACCGAAGGCCAAGAAAGTCTTTATTGAAGGCATAGAGCATAGAGAGGGCGTGGTAGATAAAGCCGCCCCTAAACCCCATCATCGACAATCCCCCTCGGCCCCTTTGGGCATCTCCCCCGTCCCCATAGGCACCGTCACAGAAGCATCGACGGTTGCATACACCCAACTCGTGCTTGAGGTCTGCATGCGACAGGCCAAAGAGATCAAGGATCTAAAGGAGCAAGTGAAACTCCTTAATGCACGTATCCTCCCCGCAACAGACAAGTCGTTAAAACCACAAGAGATAGAGAAGCCAATCAGCGAGCGCAAGAAGAAGCGCAACCATAGGCGTAGCCTCCTGAAAGGCAAGTCGAAGGCTGGGTCGACTCCAGCATATAGAGATATCCCCCGGCCGGTATCCCCGGCACACTCCTCGTTTTCTGATAGCTCCGATAGAATGGAGATAGGCGTTCTCAGAAGCGCACCAAGTTCTCCCGCAGCAACTCCGCGCGTTCGGTTCTCGGCCCTACCCCCGGCCGACTCTCCTATTCCGTCCCGGGCTGCGACGCCCACTCCCCCATCGAGATCCGCGAGTCCTGGTGACTCATTCATGGACAAAGAAACAGAAGAAATAGATTGGTCCCTCGTGGACGATGAGACGTTAACGGATTACGTCAAAAAGGCACAAAGACGCCTCGCGATAGTAAAAGGGTTACTCCCCCGAGCACAGGACAACCCCGACTTGCAGGCTAAACTAGCCAAGACAATTTGTACGACAACTCTCGTTATAGACGAGAAGAACCGAAGGCTGGAAGAATACGGCCACCTATAGATTCGCTTCTCCCTCCCCTCCTCATAGACCCTGAAAAACGGGTAAATTTTTTTTCGAGATTTTTCTTTTCTTTTTTTTTCAGTTTCTACTCGAGAGCGTCTGGAATCCGCTCATAGAGAGGGCATAGGTGTATAGGGATACACAGGGTGACGACTAACAGGAGTCACAAATAGTCATAGCATAAGGCGAGCCGACAGGCGAGCCTTGACGAACGTAGCAAGGAGCGACGACCGCAGTGTCACAAGGAAGTCGCAAGTGAGTACTCGAAGAGACGAACGGTACTTGCGAAAGTGATCATTCAAACGGTCAACTTTTCACTTGATTTTCTCGTTGCTTTGACGCAATTTCCCTATAGACATTCCCTTCCAGAACGCTTTTCTTCCCCCTCTTATAGCGCAATTGACTTTGATTGATAGATTATAGGGCTTTGACGCCACCTTTCCGTGATAGCCGCTTGAAACCGCGTTATTATCGAATGGCAAGATAGTCTTTCTTTCATCGTCTACCCACTTATAGCTATAGGAAATCCGATTACCCATCGCATAGACATTGCGTTCACATTGATCTTCATCATCGATAGCGAGCTTTATTTTCCTCTCATGATAGCATTGACATTTTCTCGTTTTTCATAGACATTTTCTTGTACTATAGCATTCCCCTCGCGCGTTCCCCCCCGGAGCTGACCCTCGAGTTTAGGTCTCTCCCTCCTCGTCTCCGACATAGATCGATCTGGAATCTCGATTGTAGAGAGGGCGTAGTGTTGCAGACATCGGTCGCGACCTAACTTGCCCCTAGTCTAGGGTTCCATTTCCGTCTTTCCCCCTATCCTGATAGCTGCCCGCTTTAGCGCTCGCGAGTATCCTATCGGGTCACGTGACCATAGACGCTGGTCATCACGTGATCTATCGTTTATTCTCTGTTTATATCTATTGACATTATTATAGACACTCGGCATTCAGATCTTCATCGCCGATGTGATCTCCCGATCCAGATCTCCGTTGTATCTTGATAGATCTCGGATCTCATTCCCTCGATCCTTATTTCGTTTATCTATAGATCTGCCACACCTCGCGGTACGTGGCCATCTTTCATCTTCACACGGTGTTGGCTTCCCTTCCATTCTGCCACACCACGTTCCTTTATCGTATAGCACGCGTCTACCTCATGGACTACTTACTATAGCCATAGATAGCAGGTACCGGCCCTTAAGGCTTGGTCCGTGCGCATGTACTCGATAGTATTTAATACATGGGCCTTGAAGACTAGATCCCCAGTCTAGTTCTTCTCGGCGATTGACCACAGTCTCGTCTGAGTTCCACAGAACGGGATTTCCATCATCCCTTACTCCGAGTCATACCTCCTCATAGTCGGTCAATCGTACGGCAACCCATAAGCCCGTAAAGCGACCTCCGGTTCCTCGTCACTGGAACACAACCCCAACCTAGGGTTAAACCCGATAGCTCTGACAACGTCGCTTTCATCTATAGATCTGCCACACCTCATGGTATGTGGCCCTCTTTCATTGTTCTCACGGTCCCTGGCCTCGTGCTGCCACACCACGTTGTTGCCTTATGGCTTTATCTATGTAACCATTTATAGTATGTGCCGGCCCTTACTTCGTGGTCCATGCACCTTGTACAGTAGTATATAATATAGCACTGATACGAACTCGACTCCCCAGTCTTGTTCTACTCAGTCTTGTCCCTGATTCTTTATTGGTTCCCAGCAGATCGCCACTGTTCTCCGTCGCCCCCAACAGTGATCACCAGTAGTAGTAGTCTTATGAGCTCACAAGCGAGTTCATCTCTTTATCCTCGAGTTATCCGATAGTCACCTAGACAAGATGCCGATACCTCCAAACCCGGCTTATGGACGAATAGGCAGCCACTAGCTGCATCCCTTTCTCTTTCTCGATCCTCACTGATAGCGTTCGTAACAATATCCTAGCCGAAGCATAGGGGTTTTCCAAAAATTGATACAATTGCAGATCAATCCATATTGAGTTCAGGGACTCAGCCGCTCCATTCTCGGTGACGCAATGATTTCCGTAGGCACAGCCCAACACAGGTGAAGCATGCACGCCTTTGGCCCTCTCGCTAATCACGCACACTGGATCTTATGTGGGCAGTGAATCAACCTTCTCAATAGGAGATCTATAATGTGATGTATGCCATAAAGAGCTCAGTTAGTCATGGACAATAAAATAAATGATACTTCTCTCTATAAATAGCAGAGTCGAGGAATGGGGGTGAACAAGTGGCAGTGCTATAGTGGTAGTCCACGGGCAGTAAGCTCTGCTTCTAATTGGTTGAGCTTCTTGAAGCCTTCTCGATATGGTTCTGCTTCTTGGAAGCGACCTACTTTTATTAGCTTCAATGCGTACTCGCCTCCACACTTGTGCATGTCTATCATAGAGTGAATGATGTGCTCCTCCAAGTGTTCATATGGCCTAGGTGGCTGTGGAGTCGAGGAACGGGGTGTCGAAGCCCTGGAGGAAAGGGGAGAGGCCAGTGCCTCACTATACTCGCTATTCTTATCCGAACCATCTTGGGAATCTTCCCACGAGACGGCAGCCAGTACTGCCTCAGGGTTCTGTGCTTCTTGCGCCTTCTTCGATTCTATCTTGCGAAGCTTGATTGCCTTGCACCTTCTCGCAAGTTGGGCCTTTTGGCCAGGGGATTTCTTGGTAGTTGAGGTAGTTTTTGTGGTTGTTTCAGATCCATCGATGAGTTTGGTGATCTTCACCTCTAGAGATGCTATGCACTCTTGCAGTGCCTTGTTTTCCTTCTTGAGGCTCATAGCAGCCTCCAGGACGAGATCTGAGGGGGGGGACGATGTTGTGCACACTGAGGCACCAGATGGGGTTACACGTTTGACACCCTCTCTAGGAGCGTCCTTTGTCACAGCGGGCTTCAATCGTGGGCCGGGTTCTACTGGGCAATTCTTTCCAATGTGGCCCTAGCCATGGCACCTATAACAGTTTAGTGCACGGGGGCACTTCTTGGCATAATGGCCCAATCGGCCACAATTGAAACAAGCTGGACAGTCCTTGGTATTGTGCTCGTGGCTCGTGCAAGCTTTGCAGGGGTAACGGCCTGCAATCGATGACTTGTGCCTGGTGGCACTCACAGGGAGGCCGACACACGGGGCTTCTCTCTGTACGGCAATAGCCGGGCGCTTAGCCACAGCGGCGAATGACGAGGGGATGGCCAGTCGAACGGCCCGAGGAATGTGATGAGCCAATGCCTTAGTTGGCAGGTGGATGGCAATGGGGGAAGATGAGGGGAACAAGGTGAACTTGACGCTTTGGGTGTCCATTGCTATGAATGCGGGAGATTATACGAGGAAGTGGGGAAGTAGTCAGCAGATGACCAAAGACGAGCTATGCTATCAGAATGTAAACAAGAGGTCGTTCACGACACTCTTCTATTATGAGGGGGAAAAGGGGCTATACTATACTTGTCGAGTACAGACGTCCTAAATGACGGAGGGAGGTCAGAAGTAGTCTTGTTATAATGAAGCAGTAGCTATCGAGTAGTCAAAGAAATAGGGTTAGGAAGGGTGTATGTGCAGCTATACGCGCCTATGGGAACTGCTTGTAGGATTACAACCTACGCAGTCATCCTATCGGGGCTTGAAGGTAAAAGATGATAACTCTTGAGGTAGTTGCAGACGGCGGGGACTGATCACTAGAGAGCCCTTACAGGGGACTAGGACGAGAGCCGAATATAACAAGACTGGGGAGTCTTGCTATCGGTAATTACACTCTATATATACTATGGCTACAGGTGCACGGACCATGACATGAGGGCCAGCACTTACTACAAGAGGAATAGATAAAGACCATGAGGTAACAACGTGGTGTGGCAGAATGGAAGCCAGGGACCGTGAGAAGATGAAGAGAGGCCACGTACCATGAGGTGTGGCAGATCTATAGATACGCAAAAATAAAATCGAGATGCAATCAAGATCTATCAAGATACAAGATGCAGAGATCGATACAAGATGAGATTGTCAGCTGATGAAAGGTGAAGAGGCCGGGTGTCTATAAAAAGGTAAACAGATACAAATACTTGATGACGATAGGTGTCATGTGATGACCAGCATCTAGCTGTCATGTGACCAGGGGAGAAGCGCTGGGGATAAGTGCGCGGCTATGTCTTGAAAGGGGGAATGCCAGATGCGGAACCCTAGACTAGGGGCAAAGTTAGGTTACAATGATGTTCACAACAAAAATGGTGTCCTGGCTGAATGAAGAGTTAGGCCTATTGTGCATCTGTTGGGAGTACTTGTTGTAAGCATGTACAGGGCATGAAGAAATGTTGGCCCATGTGCAGTGTCAAT
>JBBPMT010000589.1:0-13612 GCA_038090455.1 Garcileccinum viscosum
ACACCTTGTGACACTAATACTTACTCATATTTGTTATATTTCACATTTTGTTATTGGTTACTTACAAGTTTCAGCTCATTCCTAACTGATCCTATCTTTTATCTTAGAGTACAAATCTTCGACATACTTTTCTCTATTCAGATGTGTTCTATATACAAGTAAATACTGTAGAACCAGTATATAAGGCCACTACAAGTGACCTACATAAATACAAGCTATTCTCTTGGAATATCTTACCTGCTTTGACTACTTACTCCTCAAATACTGGTGAGTTTCACACTGAGTCTTTTCCCTTGTTGCACAACTGCACCCAAGGGGATTATCCAAATCCCTTTATATATATTATAGCCTTCAAGCAATTTGTTCCTGGAAGCAATGTGCTCATGCTATTTTCACAGTGAGACAAGCCATGTCAGCATCCAATGATCCATCATCAGGTATGCAAAGGTCAGAACCATCAGTTAAGATAGGACTGCCAATAGGTAGTAGGCTCATTAACAATGTTTTCAATATATTTCAATTTATGTAAAAAATAATAAAATATACAGAGAAAGTTAGTCAGCAGCAAGCATGCCCAAATCACTCTTCCACCTTGAAGGAAATGCAAAGAAGGTCCAAATGAGGAATCTATGTTTTAATTTGGATGGATATTATCTGACTTCTGAAAGCAGACTGCCAGCAGAAACAAAGACAAAGAAAATAATGTATTTCAAGATCTCCCTAACATGGCCATAAAACCTGCCAAAAAGCCATTGCCAATTGATAGAGCTAAGCAACAAGAATCAAGAAAGCTCAAATCAGCTTTGAAAATGGCATCTGCCTGATTTAAGGACCAAGACACAAGAGTATCTGCATGTCACCATAAGTGCCATCACCTACTACTGTACTGTGGTGCTGTATCTCTTCTCAGTTACTATAGATGAGTTAGTTTTGTGAAATATATATACTGTAAGTTATTTACCACAGTCATTTTGGAAATATGAGTGGTGGTATCTCCCAGCTCATCCAGATCAATGGTAAGGCAGCTGAGAATTGTTGGGAATTGTTTGTATTGGTGCCATGCAAATTGCTCAGCCTTTGAATACCACCAGTAATTTCAGGGAGGGAAATCACAATATTTAGCAGAGACCCTTGAGGGGATAATGGGCTGATAGGGCAACTAGGAGGTGGAAACAAGATGTCAGGCAGGATAGTTGAAGCTAGTAATTTCAACTCATGGGGTGATAGAAGGGGCAAGATCAGTGATGGGGCTAGGGCTAATGTCCTAGAGTTGGTGGATAGAGGGAGGAAGAGCCCACTCCCTTCTATAGAGTTGTTAGTGTTTGTACTGATATTAGCCTATGTATTGGGTCTCTGAAAAGGATACCAAAAGTGAGACTTGGCATGGCACACCCTATTCTGCAATGCTGCTTCCAGATAGGTCTCCAGCTCCTCCACAATATTTTCCAATGTCATCAGTCCATCCTTCAGAGCTGCAATGCAGTCTTGAAGAGAGTTGTAGCTATTCTGTATCAGCTTGTATGTAATAGTTCACAATGTCCATTTTTGTGTTTGGAAAAGGTTCAGCTTCTTGGTATTCAAATGGCCTTGTCTGTGCATTCACTGAACATATGCCTTTGGCAATAAATCAATCATCACTTCCTTATTATCACAATGTTCTAATGACATATTTCAGTTTGCTGATCCTATTCACTTGAAGATAGACCTTTATTCTCAGGGAGTGTATGAAGCTCCTTCATCAAGTTTCTCCACACAGTTCTTCTCTTGTTCTTTTTTTCAGCATTCCAGGATGACCATTTCTATTGCATAACCAGCAATGCAGGTTTGGAAATTACCTCATGTAGAAGGGGTATAAAGTCCTGTTGAAGAGAGGATGGCCCAGATAAGTCTTCAGTCTCATCTTCCCAATCTTCAGTTTCTTCAGGATCACTTCCCAGTGCCATAGCAATCTTGTCCAAATCAGGTTCAGAGTCATCATGCAGCATAGCAGCAATATATTCAGGATTGAACAGATCTCCATAGTTGTTAGACATTGTGCACAAGAGGAAAGAATATTCAAAAAAAGTTGATAGGTGTGGAAATTACTTTGTTCTAGCACCCAAGTTGCTTATGACTCAGAGATGCACCAATATTCACTTCCAAGTCTGCACCAAAAAGGTTTACTAGCTGATCAGACTGGGAGCAGTCCATTGGCCCTGGAGCAGCTTGTCAGCCCCAAATGACATAGAGTGCTTGCATAATTGACATATGTGAAAGTGATGTTGAGATGAGTGTTATGCTGGGCGTCGAATACTAAGACAAAGCAAGACGAGAATCTCATGAAGAGTCCATCAAGTCTTGTTTGTACAAAGAAGAGGTCTTTCTATCTTGAGTGCGCACACCAAGAGCTTGAGGCAGCAAGAATTGACGCTGAATTGCGTAGAACTAGCTAAGGAACATACACCATCATGCTACAGGTATATATAGGGGAAGGTGCAATGCACGGACCAAGCTATGTCATAGCAGTGAACGAGAGAAAGACATAAAGGGAAGATAGGGATGGAATGCGATGGAATCGCAAGGAAGGGAGTACATCATCTGCAGTAAAGATGAGTCAGAAGCTGCGAAAGGCTATGTATACAAGATAAGGCAATAAGGAGATAAGACGATAAGGAGATAAGATGATAAGGAAAAGTTAGGCAGAGGACGAAGGAAGATTAAGAATAAGGGATCCATCTGCCGAGAGGAAAAGAGACAAGTTAATGTTCGAGAAGGAAAAGGGATGGGACAAAGAGACAGTACAACCCTCAGGGACGATGTCAACCGTAACAATGAGCTATTGAGATAACCCTAAGGTAGGAGTTGTGGCCAAGTGATGATGGCTGGGAATGTCCACTTTAGAGGGTTTTTGGAACCTCTACAATTGACTGGACTATGAGAGAACTCGGAAATAAGGGATATAAAGAAATCCTGTTTTGTGGAACTCAGACGAGACTATGGATCAATCACCGAGAAGAACTAGACTGGGGATCTAGTCTTCAAGGCCCATATATTAAATACTACAAGTACATATTCCTTAAGGGCAGGTACCTGCTATCTATGGCTATATGAGAGAGTCCATGAGGTAGACATATGCTATATGATAAAGAAATATGGTGTGGCAGAATGGAAGAGATGCCAGAGACTGTGAAAACAATGAAAGATGGCCATGTACCATGAGGTGTGGCAGATCTATAGATAAATAAAGGAAGATCCAAAGGAGATCTAAGATCTATCAAGATATAATAAAGATCTAGATTGGGAGATCAGCATCAGCAATGAAGGGTGAATGCTAAGTGTCTATAAAAGTGTCAATAGATACAAACAGAGAATAAACAATAGATTATGTGATGACCAGCATCTATGGTCATGTGACCCGATAGGATACTTGCAGATGGCTATAAGGAAAGGGAGAAAGCCATATCTGGAACCCTAGGCTAGGGGCAAGGTAGATCATGACTAAAGTCCATAACAATGTACCTATCTATACATGTCTTGGATTATTCAAAGGAATATGGCACCATATGGAAACAGTCCAAAAATGGATTAATAAGCCATAATGGAAGTAGCCAACCAATTACTGATGAGTCAGCCAAACAATATTTGGTGGTGCCACAAACTGCTTATGCAAGCATTTGGACTCAGTAATCCTAAGTATTGATAATAACCAGAAAAGGAGATATTGCAGCTGGTCTATTGGTAGATACATATTAACACAATGACTGATCATCTCTAAGAAACTGGGATAATTCCAGTAGATACTTTTAATTCTATGGTTCATGAGCAAATGAGTGCAGCAGAAAATAAAAAACAAGCAACATGCTACTGCCTGATGCCACATAGTAAGTAATGCTAATTAGCTAAGATAAAGTTTGGTGAGAACTCAAAAGCAGGTACATATCTACAAAATCAACATAATAATTTAAGGATCTGATTTGATATTACTAAATGGAGATACTGGTAGTCAGTGCTTGAGTTGGCCTTATTGCATTGATTTCAGTGTTCATCCTCATTGCTTTCTGTAGAATTGAGTGTTGGATATGGCTAAGAGAAAGATCAACCCCACAGATGTCACTCATATTGCTTGGGTTACCAAGGATACTACAAGATGGACAACACTTTGGCTAGTGCAGATAAATAATCAGCAGATATCCAAGTCAAGATTGCAAACTAGTCATTCAACTCCCAGCAAGGCAAGACCCAATGAGTTGACTTCAAGGATGTCCAGCAATTCTCAATCATACTGAATATTCAAACAAAATGATAGGTATAATGCCAAATCTTTAGCTGAATATTACATATTAACATCAGTATCATAGCATTGATGGTGGAAGCTCAATGATACAACTGATGAGGCTGCCATCCAAGAATGTCAGCATGTCATGAATCAGATGGAATTTGAGGCACATGGTATCACACATGTTACAAACCTCAAATGAATATCTTTGATAGTAGTATCCACACAAGGATAGCTTCTTACAAGCTCTCCTAGAGATGGAAGCCCCCCCAAATCCATGAAAATGCTCTTTGTGCAAGATGGATGGAATATATTGATGCTTGGAGTGTTTCAGTCATCCCTTGTTTTGCACTCACTGCTGCCAGGAATAGCATCAAAGGAGTCCATTTCATCATATCCAGCAATAGATAGATACATTTTTTGAAGATTTAGCCCTATTCCTAGTAAGAGTTTCCAGTTCACCATTGATGGTCATTGTGTGCTAATGTATGGAATGGAAGACTGGTTTTGAAGTACATCTTGGGCATGGTGGATCATGTTACCCAATGGGATGATCAAGCAATCAACAGCATTAAAAAGTTGACACTGGTCCAACTGTGATAAATGATAATGAATGAAAGCATGTGAAGTTGAAGGAGGTACCACCACATCTAAAGCCACCTTTGAGAGTCAACTACCTGACATTTGTTGATGTTTCTGGCATACATTTTATCACAGTAAACTTCTGCACTTGTGGAGGCTCTTGTTATGACTCTCCTCCATAACCTAACTTTTTCCATTTTATTCTCTTCATTTTCTTGATCACATGACTGGATATTTGTCACATGATCAGTCATGTGACATCATGTGACCTTATCTCTTATTGATGACCCCATAGTCTAGACAAACACATGGTAACCTCATTCATGGAAATACTCCCACATCTATAAGAACACCATAGCCTTATATAGCTTACATTACAAATAGATACCATAATAGTACTGGCCCTTATGTGGTCTGTGCACATATGTCAATAGTATATAAACCTGAATACAACAACCAGCAGACCTCAGTCTGTTCTGGTTAGTTTCCCACTAGCCTATACCTGCTCTTTTTTATAGTTTGTAATTATTGAGGTGACCTAGTCACATGTGGCTTTTGGTTGCTTTCATAAGAACAGACTCCTCTTACTACTACTTCACCTCACCGGCACCATTACATGCCTCCACTTCCACTCTTCTTTATATCATTCTATAGTCGGATCCCAGACTTAAGGGAGATCTCGCGATAAGGCTCTTTCTCGACATAGCAAGACAGTTATTCTCTTACCATACCTAGACTGCAACTAGGTCCCCACTGCATACATATGCTCGTCTGGCATCGCTTTCATTTGCTTTGTCAGGGTAGACCTCAATTGAGAGGACCCTTCTGACCACAAGAAAATAAGGATCAATCCCTTAACACATACTGGGTCAGTGCAGCGGACAGAAACCATGCAAACTCTCGCATCACAATATCTACGAGTTTAAGAGTTGCAGTCTCAGCATACTAAAATGTCAGCCATAGCCAGGCAGTCCCCGGTTCCCCTCCCCCCATTATTGACAATCGTGGAGTTATTGTCTGATCGCAACAGACAAGAGTTTTCTTCACAGTGCATGGACTTTTCAGATCTATATGGCAATGACTGGTGTGCATTACACAACAAAAATTACATCACCATTTCCTCTGACATCTCACAATGTCTTCCCATCTGAAGACTTTGATCCAAATGACACCATAGTCCATGATATGCCCTATGCAATTGAATTTGCCCTCAATTTCCCCCTTTGGCTCCAAAATGAATTCCTGGAGCACTGCTTAGATAAAGCACCTGTTCTTGTCAATAACACTCTTGACCACTACCAGTCCCACATAGAATTTGACTATAATGTCCAATCTCTACAATCTGCTGGATCCAATCTCTGACTCCAAAATGACCACCCCCACCATGAGCCACTATTGCCTCGGTTCCTCAACAAGCAGCAGGCACCAACTCGCAGATCAGCTTACATTACTCAGTGAGCTATTGCAACAAACAATGGATCGGCTGACCACAACCGAACAATGAAACTGCAAGTTAGAGGCCCACTTGGACCAAGAGCGAGAGGAGAGAGAAGAGGATTGCCCAAGCACAAGTAGTTTTGACAAACCAAAATCAAAACGCACAGAAGTCGTCAAAGACCCCAGCCTCTTCGACAGGTCATACAACAAGTTCGATGAATGGTGGACCAAAATGTTGGTATTTCAAGAGACTAACTTGTCCATCTTCAGAGAACAAAGATTGGGCAGTCAAAAGGACTGGAACCTCGCCGTGTTCTCTTGAATAGATGTCAAGTTGGGTGAAAAGGACAAGAATGGTGCTGGAGCATGGGCTCGCACCAAAATCAAGAAGTGGCATGACAACAATGTACCCTGGCTCTTACTGGGCCAAATAGAAAAACTGCTTAATGACCATTTCCACATAGGGAATGAAAAAGAAATCGCCACCAGGCGACTAATAGCAAGGAAACAAGGGTGCAACAAATGCACCCAGGTTTTTCTAACCCAGTGGCTAGCCCTATATAACCAAGCTCAGGTCAAAAAGGGCACAGGTGTCATGCTCCTTGAGCAATCAATCTGACAAGATATAGTCTGACACATGTTCATGCAACAAGAAAGGCCTGCTGGCCTCCACACCTTCATTGCCATGATCCAAAAATACACCAACACCATCAAATCCTTTGAATCCTGGTTCCAAGCAAACCAATCATGCTGTGACCCCAACGCAATGGATATAGATCGCACCCTCACATCTGACAATCAGGAAGACATAGGCCAGTCAACCTGAGGCTGCTACAATTGTGGCAAAGAAGGCCACCTAGCGAGAGATTGCAAGGCAAAGAGCATCACCTGCAATAAATGCGGCTTCCACCAAGGAGGGCACTGAAAGAAATGCTTTCAATTCAAGTCCAAAAAAGTGCACGCTACAAAAGGAACTGCCCAAACAAACCAACATGCCACACCCACCCCCCTTGCAAAGCTCTCCAATCCTAGACCAGCTGGACAACCAAACTGGCAAGCCGCCATATGCAGCATGGACTTCGATGCAGCTTGAGCCTACTTTAAGGACCTCGAAGCACACCAGGAAAAAGAGTAGAGTCGTCTACATCAGGTAGTAGTATGACTAATATGGACCCTAATTTCATTTCATCTTCCAATAGTTCCTTTTTTAATTTAGTTCCTAACAAATCGAGGGTGCGACGCCAAGCGATGACAAGATAATGCTCACCCATTTTCTTTACATATGTCGAATAGCTTTTCTGGTCTCGATTTTGAATGTAATTTAGATAGTTCCTTTTCATTTCTGACATCTCAATGTGATAGCCTACCAGATGATGTAACTGAAGTGGCGAACTCCGATAAGGAGTGTGGTCACTGGGAAGTGACACTTAATTCTGCTTACACAAAAAATAAAAATAGCTTGTCTTTGAACCTGATGGAGAAACGTGTGAGAACTTTAAAACCACTCCACAAGCTATTTGTAAAAATTGACATAATAACCAAAACCACAAAAACAGAATGCCAAGCCCTGCTAGACAGCAGCACCACTGGAATATTCATTGACCAAACATGAGCAAAGAAAAACAGAATTCCAATGCAACCTCTCAATATGGTGATATCAGTCTACAACATAGATGGATCAATCAACTCAGCAGGCGGAATCACATATACCACCTCCCTCATCATAGATTATCAAGGACATCATGAAATCGTCAATGCCGATGTAACCAATCTGGGAAAAAATCAACTAATTCTTGGATATACGTGGCTCAGGAACCACAATTCCATGATAGATTGGATTGCAGAAACAGTCATCATGAATAAATGCCCACCCAGCTGTGCAGCACTCAAAAACCTTGCCAGAACACAGGCAGAAGTGCACGAAGTCACTTATACATATCACATACAAAAAATAGAAAAACTGATAGACATACCTGATGCTGCAGAAGCTGCCAAACTCATACCGGCAGAATACCACGACTACCTGGACGTATTTTCCAAAAAGGCAAGTGAGCAAATGCCTGAATGAAAACCATGGGACCATGCAGTAGAACTAAAATCCAATTTTATGCCAAAGAAGGGGTGTCTTATCAAACTAAGCCCATAGGAACAAGACAAAGTCAAAGCCTTTGTTGATGATTAACTCAGCAAGGGATACATTCGCCCCTCCAAATCACCACAGATCTTACCCATCTTCTTCATCCCCAAAAAAGACGGCAAGAAATGCATGGTCATAGACTATAGATACCTTAATGAAGGAATGGTTAAAAATAACTACCCATTGCCTCTAATCTCACAAATCATAGACAAGTTAAAAGGAGCCAAGCTCTTCACCAAAATGGATTTGAGATGGGGATATAACAACGTCTGCATCAAGGAAGGAGACAAATGGAAAGGTGCCTTTGTCTGCTACCTTGGGGCTTATGAACCCCTTGTTATGTATTTCAGCATGTGTAATAGCCCCGCCACATTCCAACAAATAATGAACGAAATATTTGCCAATATGAATGACGTAATTATTATATACCTTGATGATCTCCTTATCTTCTCAAAATATAATGATAGAAAGAAACACATCAAATCAGTATGTAGAGTTTTAGAAAAACTCCAGAACAATGATCTGTTTGTTGAACCTGAGAAGTGTTACTTCAGAGTAACCAAAGTTGACATGCTAGGCATGGATGTATCCAAACATGGAGTATCAATGAAAGCAACCATAGCCTATATAGCTAGGTCACCTCAATAATCACAAACTATGGATGGAGCGTGGAAAGGCTAGGGGAAACTAACCAGAACAGACTAAGGTCTGCTGGTCGTTGCATTGCAGATTATATACTATACAAGATTGTGCACGGACCACATAAGGGCCGGTATTACTATGATAAGACTTACTAATGTATGCTATATATGGCTATATGGTTCTCACGAGTGTGGGAGTATTCCCATGAACGAGGTAAGCACGTGTGAGGCTATGCTATGATGTCATAGATAAGTGATAAGGTCACATGATGTCACATGACTGATCATGTGACGAATATCAAGTCACATGATCGCGAAAATGAAAGAAATAAAATAGAAAAAGTTAGGTTACGGAGGGAAGTCGTAACATTACCCCCCTTCTATGAGCAAGATTCCAGATCACCTATGCTTCAGTGATAGAACCCGAAGTGAAGTTTTCTATTTTTGTGGTAAAGAGCGAGTCGAATAGCTCACAGGCCATTTTCAATTTGCGCAGCGCTGTGGGTTTTAGACTATAAAAGTCCGCGATTGCTTTGCTAGCCGACTTTTTGAGGTTGCTCGCTGGTTCCCAAGTACGATCAGATTCATCGTATCCTTTCCAATGCACCAGGTATTGGAATCCACGACCTATGGGGCAGGAGTCTACTATGTATTCCACTTCGAATTCTTCGTTTCCTTCGTCATCAATGGAGACCGGTCTGGGACATTGGATGGGTTGTCCTTCTAGTGGTTCTATGTATGGTTTAACATGTGACACGTTAACGATGTCGTGGGCACGGTTTGATTTCGGGAACAGGAGTTTGACGGCATTGTTGTATACGTCGGTGACCTGATAAGGTCCTATCCATCATTTAGTTAATTTTCTAGAAGGCTGTTCGGCGAGTTCCAGATGTTCCGTTGATAATAATATGAGGTCGCCCGGTTTGTATTCCGGTGCGTGGGATCGATATTTGTCAGCCTGCTGACTCATCCTATACCGTGTGCATTCCAGATTCTCTTTAGCTAATTGCAGGTTGGTTTTCATCTGGTCGGCAAATTCTTTAGCAGCCAGTGCTTTGACTATAGCGGCTTCAAAGCCGATGCGAGGGGTGAAGCTCTTGGTGAGCTGGAATGGTGCAAAACCAGTTGCTGAAGATTTGGTATTGTTTATATTAAACTGGGTGAGGGCTAGCCATTTGACCCATTTCTCTTGCTTTTCTGCGACGTATAGGTGGAGGTATTGATTTAATTCTCTATTCATGCACTCGGTTTGTCTATCCGTTTATGGGTGATACACTGTCGACATTTTCTTTTCGATAGATAGAAGTTTTAATAAGTCCGTCATCATTTGCGATGCGAACTGGGGTCCTCGGTCACTGACCAAGCTATCTGGTAAGCCGTGATGGCACCATACATAATCTCTATAAAGTTCAGCCGTTTCTTTAGCCTTAACGGTTTTCTTGGTGGGAATAAATACGACTTCTTTAGAGAAGCGATCTACGACCACTAGAATACTATCGAATCCGTGACTTTCAGGTAATCCCATGATGAAGTCAGCTGACACTGATTTCCAAGGTCCTTCCGCAGTTTCTAGGGGTTGGAGCTTGCTGGCGGGTGCTTTGTTTGTTGGTTTCATGCGAGCACACCAGTCACAGGATTTGCAATATGTGGTTATGTCATTTTTGACTCCAGGCCAGCTATAGTAACGAGATATGAATTCTGTTGTCTTTTCGGTACCTTTGTGTCCGAAAAGAGGGTGATCGTGGAATGAGGTAATCACCACTTGTCGTAATTCGGTGGGAACCCATATCTTGTTATTGTAGTACCATATCCCATTATGGTCTATAGATCCATCAGATTGACTATATTTGGGTTGTTCTTCTTTGATCCTGTCAAAGAGAGCTATATCGAGTGTTACCTGCATATGATGATCGGGGATGACGATCTGATTTTTATTGTTGTTTTCTATCCCGATCATGTGATCCTCTCTTCTAGAGAGTGTGTCCGCTTTTCCCATGGAGATACCAGGTTTGTTTACCAGTATGTAATCGAATTGCGATAAGTACATCGCCCATCGAGCTTGGCATCTATTGAGATCTTGCGCTTTCATGAACCACTGGAGATTCTTATGATCTGTCCATATCTCGAACTGATGTCTAGCACCTTCGAGATGGTGTCTCCATTGTTCTAGTGCAAGGATGATTGCAAGCATCTCTTTGTCGGCTATGGTATAGTTACGCTGCTCAGGTGTCATGCTATGTGACATGAATGACACAGGGTGCCATTTGTCTTCTATTTTAGTTGATAGTACTGCGCCCACGGTGAAGTCCAAGGCGTCACATTCAACTCTATATGGTGTAGTGTCATTCGGGTATGCTAGTATCAGTGCCGAGATGAATGCATTCTTAAGCGTCTCAAATGCTGTTTGTTGATCTTTGCTCCAGATCCAGGGTTGATCTTTCTTAGTTAAGTCGTGAAGCGGTTGTGCAATGAGACTATAATTGGCTATGAAGCAGCGATAGAAGTTGGCCAAGCCTAGGAAGCTTCGCACGCCTTTCAATGTTGTGGGAACAGGCCAATCTTGTACGCCTTTCACTTTCTCATGGTTCATTGAGACTCCATGTTCTGATACATCCATGCCCAGCATGTCTACTTTCATTACTCCAAAGAAACATTTCTTGGGTTTGACAAACAAATCATTGTTCCGGAGTTTTTCTAAGACTCTATGTACTAATTCGATATGTTTCTTTCTATCGCCATCTTTTGAGAAGATCAGGAGGTCGTCGAGATAAATTATGATAATGTCATCCATATCCGAGAATATCTCATTCATCATTTGTTGGAACGTTGCTGGACTATTGCACATTCCGAAATACATGACAAGAGGTTCGAAGGATCCGAGATGACAAACGAAAGCACCCTTCCATTCATCTCCTTCTTTGATATGGACATTGTTATATCCCCATTGGAGATCCATTTTGGTAAACAATTTAGCTCCTTTGAGCTTATCTATGATTTGTGAGATCAAGGGTAGCAGATAATTGTTTTTCACCATTCCCTCATTAAGGTATCTATAATCCATGACCATGCGCTTCTTTCCATCTTTCTTAGGGATGAAGAAGACTGGGGATGTTTGCGGCGATTTAGAAGGGCGGATATAGCCTTTTGAGAGCTGATCTTCGATGAAGGCTTTTACCTCATCTTGCTCTTGTGGGCTGAGTTTGATCAGACACCCCTTCTTTGATATGAAATTGTCTTTTAGATCTACTGCATGGTCCCATGGTTTCCTTTCGGGCATTCTCTTGCTTGCCTTTTTGGAAAATACGTCCAGATAGTCGTGGTATTCCGTGGGTACAAGTTTGGTGGCTTCTGATGCATCTGGTACTTCTATCATGCTTACTTTGTGGGTTTGGTAAGCATATTCTATTTCGTGTGCTTTGGTTTTAGACTGAGCCAGGTGTTTAAGTGCTGCACAACTGGGTGGACACTTATTCATGGTGACCGTTCCTGCAATCCAGTCAATAGTAGGGTTGTGGTTCCTGAGTCATGTGTATCCTAGGATTAGTTGATTCTTTCCCAGGTTGGTAACATCTGCGGTTACTTTTTCACAATGTCCTTGGTAATCTATTATGAGCAAGGTAGTGTATGCAATACCACCTGCTGAGTTGGCTGTTCCATCTATGTTATAGACAGGTATTACCAAGTCTAAGGGTTGCAATGGAATACGGTTTTCATTTGCCCATTTTTGATCGATAAATATGCCAGTGGTGCCACTGTCTAGCAGGGCTTGGCATTCTGTTTTTGTGGTTTTTGTGATTATATCGATTTTTACAAATAGCTCGCAGAGTGGTTTAAGGGTTCTCACATGTCGCTCCGTCGGGTTCGAAGATGAGCTATTTTTATTTTTTGTATAAATGGAATTAAGCGTCACTTCCCGGTGACTGTGCTTCTTTTCGGAGATCGCCATTTCAGTTATGTCATCTGGTAGGCTACCACATCGAGATGACAGAGATGAAAAACTATCTAAATTACAATCGGAATCGAGATCAGAGAAACTATTCAACGTATGTAAGACAAATGGGTGAGCACTATCTTGGTGTCGCACCCTCGATCAAGATGGTACTAAAGAAAAGAAATTACAAGATGAAGATGAAATGAAGTTAGGGTCCATATTGGTCGAACTACTACCTAATGTAGACGACCCTACTCTTTTCCCTGGTGCGTCTCCAAATCTTTGAAGTACGCCCTTGCAGTGTCAAAGTCCATGCTGTGTATGGCGGCTTGCCAGTTCGGTTGACCCATTGGCCACAGGTTGGAAAGGGTTGCGAGTGGGGGAGAGGGAAGTATGGCATGTTGGTTTGTTAAGGCAGTTCCTTCTGCAGCATGTACTCTTTTCGATTTGAATTGCAAGCACTCTTTTCGGTGTCCGCCGCAGCGGAATCCACATTCATTGCAGGCGGTGCTCTTCACTTTACAGTCTCGCGCTAGATGGCCTTCATTGCCACAATTGTAGCAGCCTTGGGTTGAACGGCCTATTTCTTCCCGATTGTCAGATGTTTGGGTGCGATCTATGTCCATCGC
>JBBPMT010000591.1:0-13569 GCA_038090455.1 Garcileccinum viscosum
TGTAATTAAATTCGATGTGCGATTGATAGAAATCTAGAGTGTCGTCTAGGAGGACGGGGGCTTTATTGAGGCAATGTTCGAGGAACTCGTTTTGTAACCAGAGAGGGAAGTCTGGTGCAAATTCAATGGCATATGGGGCGTCACGTACGATAGTGTCGTTGGGGTCAAAGTCTTCGTTGATAGGGAGACATTCTGAGATATTGGTCGAGATGGCAATGTAGTTTTTATTTCTCAAGGCTCTCCAATCGTCGCCATAGAGGTCAGTAAAGTCCATAAAATGCTGTAAAAGAAAGCTCATATGCGTCGTGGTCGCACACTAACTCCGCGAGTGTTGATGATGGGGGGGGGGGAACTGGGTTCTGCTTGGCTATGGCTGACGTTTTAGTATGCCGAGACTGCGAATCTTAAGCTCGTAGAAATTGCGATGCGAGGATTTGCATGGTGTCCGTCCGCTGTCCTGACCCAATATGGACTAAGGGATTGATCCGTATTTTTCGGCGGTCAGAAGGGTCCACTCGAATGTGGTCTACCCTGACAATGCGAACTGAAGCTACGCCGGACAAGCATATGAATGCAGTGGGGACCTAGTTGCAGTCTAGGTGTGGTAACGGTACAACCGTCTCGCTATTTCGAGAAAGAGCCTTATCACTGGCTATCGCGAGTTCTCCCTTGAGTCTGGGATCCGACTATGATACGAGCGATGAAAAGTGAAGTGGGAGGTGGGGGCACGTAATGGTGCCGGTGAGGTGAAGTAGTAAAAGTGAGTCTGTTCTTATGAAAGCAACTTCTAGCCGTCCACGACTAGGTCACCTCAATAAGACTAAACTATGGGGGGGAGCATGTAAAGGCTAGGAGGAATCTAACCAGAACAGACTGAGGTCTGCTGGTTGTTGCATTGCAGACTATATACTATACAGATGTGTGCACAGACCACATGAGGGCTGGTATTACTACGATAAGGATTGGTAATGTAAGCTATATATGGTTAGGCTATTTTCACAAGTGTGGGAGTATTCCCATGAACGAGGTACACACGTGTAAGGCTATGCTATGATGTCATAGATAAGTGATAAGGTCATGTGATGTCATATGACTGATCATGTGACAAATATCAAGTCACATGATCACGAAAAAGGAAGAAATAAAATAGAAAAAGTTAGGTTACGGAGGAAGTTCGTAACATTACCCCCCTTCTATGTGCGAGATTCCAGATCACCTATGCTTCGGTGGTGGAGCCCGAAGTGAAGTTTTCTATTTTTGTGGTGAATAGCGAATCGAATAGCTCACGGGCCATTTTCAATTTGCGCAGTGCTGTGGGGTTTAATTTGTGGAAGTCTGCGATGGCTCCGCTAGCTGATTTCTTGAGATTGGTTGCCGATTCCCAAGTTCGGTCTGATTCGTCATATCCTTTCCAGTGTACCAGGTACTGGAATCCATGCCCTATGGGTCGAGAGTCGACTATCTTTTCCACTTCGAATTCTTCGTTTCCTTCGTCGTCAACGGATACTGGTCCGGGACGTTGGATAGGCTGTCCTTTGAGGGGTTCTATATAAGGTTTAACACATGACACGTTGACTGTATCGTGAGCATGGTTCGATTTAGGGAACAATAGTTTGACAGCATTATTATACACATCTATGACCTGATAGGGTCCTATCCATCATTCTGTCAATTTCCGAGAGGGTCGCTCTGCGAGTTCGAGGTGTTCGGTAGACAGTAATACGAGGTCGCCCGGTTTGTAATCCGGTGTGTGTGAGCGATGTTTGTCAGCTTGCTGACTCATTCTATGACGCGTGCATTCCAGATTCTCTTTTGCTAATTGCAGGTTGGTTTTCATCTGGTCGGCAAATTCTTTGGCAGCTGGTGCCTTGACTATGGTGGTTTCGAAGCCGATACAAGGGGTGAAGCTCTTTGTGAGCTGGAAGGGTGCAAAGCCAGTTGCCGAGGATTTGGTATTGTTTATATTAAACTGGGCGAGGGCTAGCCATTCAACCCATTTATCTTGCTTTTTGGTGACGTAGAGGCAGAGATATTGGTTTAGTTCTCTGTTTACATGCTCGGTTTGTCCGTCTGTTTGCGGGTGGTATGCCATTGACATCTTCTTTTCTATAGATAGGAGCTTCAATAAGTCCGTCATCGTCTGTGATGCGAACTGGGGTCCTTGGTTGCTGACCAAGCTATTGGATAGACCATGATGGCACCATACATAATCCCTATACAATTCGGCAGTTTCTTTGGCCGTGATGGTTTTCTTTGTGGGAATGAACACGACTTCTTTAGAGAAGCGGTCTACAACCACTAGAATACTGTTGAATCCGTGACTATCGGGTAATCCCGTGATGAAGTTGGCTGATACCGATTTCCAAGGTCCTTCCGCGGTTTCGAGAGGTTGGAGCTTGCCAGCGGGCGCTTTGTTGGTTGGTTTCATGCATGCGCACCGATCATAGGATTTGCAATATGTTGCTATATCGTTTTTGGCTCCGGGCCAGCTATAATAACGGGATATGAATTCCATTGTCTTTTCGGCACTTTTGTGACTGAAAAGAGGGTGATCGTGGAATGTGGTAATCACCGCTTGTCATAAATCGGTGGGGACCCATATCTTATTATTGTAGTACCATATTCCGTTATGGTCTACTATAGATCCATCTGGTTGACTATATTTGGGTTGTTCTTCTTTGATTCGATCGAAGAGGGCTATGTCGAGCATCACCTGCACACAATGATTGGGGATGATGATCTGGTTCTTATTGTTATTTTCTATCCCGATCATATGATCCTCTCTTCTAGAGAGTGCATCCGCTTTTCCCATGGAAGTACCAGGTTTGTTAACCAGTACGTAATTGAATCGCAATAAGTACATTGCCCATTGAGCTTGGTGCCTATTGAGATCCTGTGCTTTCATGAACCATTGGAGGTTTTTATGATCCGTCCATACTTCAAATTGGTGTCTGGCACCTTCAAGATGGTGTCTCCATTATTCAAGTGCAAGAATGATTGCGAGCATCTCTTTACCTGCTATAGTGTAATTGTGCTGTTCAGGGGTCATGCTATGTGACATGAATGACACGGGGTGCTATTTGTCGTCTATTTTAGTCGAGAGTACTGTGCCCACAGCGAAGTCTGAGGCATCACATTCGACTCTATATGGGGTTGTGTCATCCGGGTATGCTAACACCGGTGCCGAGATAAATGCGTTTTTAAGCGTCTCAAATGCTGTTTGTTGATCTTTGCCCCAGATCCAGGGTTGATCTTTCTTTGTTAGATCATGAAGCGGTCGGGCAATTAGACTATAATTGGCGATGAATCGGCGATAGAAGTTGGCCAAGCCTAGGAAGCTTCGCATGCCTTTCAATGTTGTGGGAACGGGCCAATCTTGCATGCCTTTCACTTTTTCATGATTCATCGAGACTCCATGTTCTGATATGTCCATGCCCAGCATGTCTACTTTTGTTACTCCGAAGAAACACTTCTCAGGTTTGACGAACAAATCATTGTTCTGGAGTTTCTCTAAAACTCTATGTACTAGTTCGATATGTTTCTTTCTATTGCCATCTTTTGAGAAGATCAATAAGTCGTCTAAATAGATAATAATAACGTTGTCCATATTGGAGAAGATCTCATTCATCATTTGTTGGAACATGGCTGGACTATTGCACATTCCGAAGTACATTACGAGAGGTTCAAATGATCCGAGATGGCAGATGAAGGCTCCTTTCCATTCGTCGCCTTCTTTGATTTGTACGTTATTATATCCCCATCGGAGATCCATTTTGGTGAACAATTTAGCTCCTTTGAGCTTATCTATGATTTGCGATATTAAAGGTAACAGGTAGTTGTTCTTTACCGTCCCTTTGTTGAGGTACCTATAGTCCATGACCATGCGTTTTTTTCCATCCTTTTTGGGGATGAAGAAGACCGGGGACGTTTGCGGCGATTTGGGGGGGCAGATGTAGCCTTTCGAGAGCTGGTCGTCGACAAAGGCTTTCACCTCATCTTGCTCTTGTGGGCTGAGTTTAATAAGATGCCCCTTCTTTGGCATGAAGTCTTCTTTTAGATCTATTGCATGATCCCATGGTTTCCGTTTGGGCATTCGCTTGCTTGCCTTTTTGGAAAAGATGTCCAGATAATCGTGGTATTCTGCTGGTACAAGTTTGGCAGCTTTTGAGGCATCTGGGACTTCTATCATGCTTACTTTATGGTGGTTGTAAGCGTATTCTATTTCGTGTACTTTGGTTTTAGATCGAGCCAAGTGTTTAAGTGCTGCACAGCTAGGTGGGCACTTATCCATGGTGACCATTCCGGTGATCCAATCGATGGTAGGGTTGTGGTTCCTGAGCCACGTGTATCCTAGGATAAGTTGATTTTTTCCCAGGTTTGTGACATCCACGGTTACTTTTTCACAGTGTCCTTGATAGTCGATGATAAGTGAGGCGGTATAGGCTATGCCGCCTGCTGAGTTGGTGGTTCCATCTATGTTATATACCAGTATAATGAGGTCTAAGGGTTGCATTGGAATTCTGTTTTCCTTTGCCCATTTTTGGTTGATAAATATGCCGGTAGCGCCGCTGTCTAGCAGGGCTTGGCATTCTGTTTTTGTGCTTTTTGTAATTATATTGATTTTTACAAATAGCTCGCGGAGTGGTTTCAAGGTTCTCACATATCACTCCATCAGGTTTGAAGACAAGCTATTTTTATTTTTTGTATAAGTGGAATTAAGTGTCACTTCCTGGTGACCACGCTCCTTTTCGGAGATCGCTGCTTCGGTTGAGTCATCTGGTAGGCTACCACATCGAGACGACAGAGAGGAAAAACTATCTAAATTACAATTGCTATCGAGGTCAGAGAAACTATTCGAAGTATGTAAAGAAAACAGGTGAGCACTATCTTGGCATTGCACCCTCGATCGAACTGGTATAAGATTAAAGAAACTATTGGAAGAAGAAGAAATGAAACTAGGGTCCGTATTGGTTAGACTACTACCTGATATAGCTAACCTTACTCTTTTCCCTGGTGTGCCTCGAGGTCCTTGAAGTAGGCTCGGGCGGTGTCAAAGTCCATTCTGCATATAGTGGCTTGCCAATTCGGTTGACCCATTGGCCGTGGGTTGGAGAGGGTTGCAAGCGGGGAGGGGGAAGGTGCAGCATGTTGGTTTGTTAAGGCAGTTCCTTCTGCGGCACACACATGTTTAGATTTGAATTGCAAGCATTCCTTGTGGTGCCCGCCACAATGAAATCCACATTCAGCACATGCTGTGCTCTTGGCCTTGCAGTCGCGTGCAAGGTGGCCTTCTTTGCCACAGTTGTAGCAGCCCCAAGTGGATCGGCCTATATTCTCTCAGTTGTCGGGTGCCGTGGTTCGATCTATGTCCATGGCATTTGGGTCACGGCGGGATTGGTTTGATTGGAACCGTGACTTGAACGATTCGATGGCGTTGGCATATTTTTGGACCACAGAGATGAATTCGTGGAGGCCAGCAGGCCTTTCTTGCTGCATGAACATGTGGCGGATTATGTCCTGCTGTACGGATTGTTCTAGAAGGATGATGCCAGTTCCTTCTTCGATCTGCACTTGATTGTATAGCACTAGCCATTGTGTGAGGAAGACTTGCATCCTCTCGTTTTGTCCTTATTTGCATGCCATGAGGTGACGCATGGCTATTTCCTTTTCGTTACCGATCTAGAAACGATCGTTGAGTAGCTTCTCTATTTGAGCGAGAGATAGCCATGGAACGTTGTTGTCCCTTCTTTTTTATTTCTGTACGGGCCCATGCTCCAGCTCCGTTCTTGTCTTTATCGCTGCTTTCGACGCCTATTCTTGAAAAGACGGCTAGGTTCCAGTCTTTCTGGCCGCCCAGCCTTTGTTCTCCGAACATGGATAAGTTTGTTTCTCTGAAGACGAGCATTTTCGTCCACCATTCATCGAATTTGTTATATGACCTGTTGAAGAGTCCCGGATCCTTGACGACTTCCGCTCGCTTCGACTTAGGCTTGTCGAAGCTCCTTGCTGGCTCTTCCCCGCATTCCTCTTGCTCTTGATCCAAGTGGGCCTCGAGGTCACGGTTCCTTTGCTTGGCTGCGGTCAACTGATCCATTGTTTGTTGCAGTAGCTCGCTCAGTGAGGCAAGCTGATCAGCGAGTCGGTGCCTGCTGCTTGTTGAGGAGCCAAGGCGACGGCTGCTCATGGTGGGGGTCATCATTTCTGAGTCAGCTGGATCTGGCAGGTCGTATAGGCTGCTCATTGTAATTAAATTCGATGTGCGATTGATAGAAATCTAGAGTGTCGTCTAGGAGGACGGGGGCTTTATTGAGGCAATGTTCGAGGAACTCGTTTTGTAACCAGAGAGGGAAGTCTGGTGCAAATTCAATAGCGTATGGGGCGTCACGTATGATAGTGTTGTTGAGGTCAAAGTCTTTGTCAATAGGGAGACGTTCCGAGATATTGGTCGAGATGGCAATGTAGTTTTTATTTCTCAAGGCTCTCCAATCATCACCATAGAGGTCAGTAAAGTCCATAAAATGCTGTAAAAGAAAACTCATATGCGTCGTGGTCGCACACTAACTCTGTGAGTGTCGATGATGGGGGGGGGGAACTGGGTTCTGCCTGGCTATGGCTGATGTTTTAATATGCCGAGACTGCGAATCTTAAGCTCATAGAAATTGCGATGCGAGGATTTGCACGGTGTCCGTCCGCTGTCCTGACCCAATATGGACTAAGGGATTGATCCGTATTTTTCGGCGGTCAGAAGGGTCCACTCGAATATGGTCTACCCTGACAATGCGAACCGAAGCTACGCCGGACAAGCATATGAATGCAGTGGGGACCTAGTTGCAGTCTAGGTGTGGTAACAGTACAACTGTCTCACTATTTCGAGAAAGAGCCTTATCGCTGGCTATCGTGAGTTCTCCCTTGAGTCTGGGATCTGACTATGATACAAGCGATGAAAAGTGAAGTGGGAGGTGGGGGCATGTAATGGTGCCGGTGAGGTGAAGTAGTAAAAGTGAGTCTGTTCTTATGAAAGCAACTTCTAGCCGTCCACGACTAGGTCACCTCAATAAGACTAAACTATGGAGGGGAGCGTGTAAAGGCTAGGAGGAATCTAACCAGAACAGACTGAGGTCTGCTGGTCGTTGCATTGCAGACTATATACTATACAGATGTGTGCACGGACCACATGAGGGCCAGTATTACTACAATAAGGATTGGTAATGTAAGCTATATATGGTTAGGCTATTTTCACGAGTGTGGGAGTATTCCCATGAATGAGGTACACACGTGTAAGGCTATGCTATGATGTCATAGATAAGTGATAAGGTCACATGATGTCACATGACTGATCATGTGACAAATATCAAGTCACGTGATCATGAAAAAGGAAGAAATAAAATAGAAAAAGTTAGGTTACGGAGGAAGTTCATAACACAGGATGAGATTTGTGGAAATCGAGAATGGCGCGTTTGGCATTTTGAAGTTCGGATATAGGGAGCCATTTGCATTCTTCTCTAGAAAAGCCTTTCCAATGAACTAAATATTCGATTCGTCCACGGCGTTCACGTGAATCTACTATCTCCTCAATTTCGTGTTTGGGTTGTTGGTTTATGATGTCAGGAGGCGGAGGAGGAGGAGATTTCTGCGAAGGGAAGGAGCCAGGTATGTAGGGACAAAGGACACATTCATTGAAGTTGGGGTCGATGCTGTGCCATTTTTTATCAAGTTTGAGACGATATGAACCGTCCAAGTTTTTCTTCTCAATGGAAAATGGTCCGTAGTGGCGGTCATCCAGTTTCTTCATAGGGCAGTCCGATCGAATATTGGTGGCTTCAATCAGCATGAGATCACCTTCTTTCAATTCAGGAGGAGAACAAGCTTGTCAGTCGTGATAGCGTTTCATGTCTTCTTTAGCGTATACGAGTGACTTTCGAGCTAGTTCTTGTAATTCCTTCATTTGAGAGGTGAACTCTTGTGCAGATTGGTTGCGAACACTCTTTCGGGTTTCCGATCGAATAAGAGGAGTTTGACCGTAGTTGAGAAGGAAGGGGGAATATCCAGTGGCTTCCGAGGTTTGTTGATTATGAGTGAACTCAGCGAGTGCTAACCAATCGACCCAGTTGGTTTGACAATGATTGACGTAGATATGGAGGTATTGTTCTACCTCAGCATTGAGTCGTTCGGTTAAGCCGTTGGTTTGGGGGTGATATGCTGTGGATGGGTTTCCTTCTATTTTCAACAGGGTGTAAAGATCTTTCATGAATGACAACACGAATTGGGATCCTCAATCTGAAATAACCCTTCTCGGTGTTCCATGTAGCTTGAATACATGATCACGGAATATCTGTGCTACACCAAGTGAAGTAATTTCAGACATGACAGGGAATAAATGGATCATTTTTGAAAAGTGGTTGACAACATTCAAGATCATGTTCTTTCCTTTCGATTCGGGTAGGGGGCCGATAAGGTTTATGGAAATGGTTTCCCAGGGAGAATCAGGGACATTGTGTGGGTGGAGCGTCGTTTTCTTGGGTCTGTGATTGACTTTTGTCTTTTGACATTTGTCGCATCCTTGAACGTACGCTTTGATGTTTTTGAGAAGCAAGGGCCAGTAGTAATGGGCCATTATGAGGTCTTGCGTTCGTCGTACTCCTGGGTGTCCTGCTAGTGGGTGGTTGTGATACGCTTCTAAGATCTCGCCTCGAAGAGTTTGATCGTTCAGAACGTATTTTAGATTTCTCCAGTAGCAAATAACATTGATCTCGGTCCATGGGTTCTTTGCTTCAGCTAGGCCTTTTTGTGCGTATGGTTCTCGCTTGTACTGCAATTTGGAGATACAGTCTTCAAATGATTTCTTTTCCACAGTCGAGGTGTGGATTAGATGGTCTGGAAGTACCATAATTTCCTTGTTGTCGAGTGTCACCCCCTTACTATGATCTGGCCTCCGGGACAGAGGATCGGCTGGGTTAGATTTGCTGGGGCGGTGTGAGAGGATGAAATTATATTCTTGCAGTATTTGGAACCAGCGCGCTTGGCATCGGGACAGATCCTGTGGTTGACAGTAGAACTCCAGATTCTTGTGATCTGTTAAGATGATAAATGGCTCTTTGGCATCTAGGAGATATTGACGCCATTCTTTGAGAGCGAAGATGATTGCTAGGAGTTTGAGGTCGGCCACATGGTAGTTACGTTCGGCGTCGGAAAGGGATTTGGATATGTAGGCTATTGGTCACCATATATCGTCTTGTCGTTGTGATAAGATAGCACCTATCCCAATTCCGGAACCATCAGTTTCTACCTTGAATTGCCTGTTATTACAAGGCATAGCTAAAGCTGGAGAAGAGGAAAGGGTGTTCTTGAGTTGATCGAATGCTGATTGACAATCTGATGTCCAATCAAACTCCTTTGATTTCGAAGTGAGAGCATTGAGCAGTCGGGCTATGATGGAGAAGTCGCATATGAAGCAACGATAGAAGTTGAGAAAGCCTAAGAACGCTCGCAGTTCTTTCTTCGAAGTCGGTATTGGCCAATCCAAGACACCTTTGACTTTAATTGGGTCGGTGCGAACCTCATTTTCCATGATGATCAAGCCTAAGTATTCGACTGAAGTTTGTTCGAAGTCACATTTACTTGGCTTAAGGTAGAGGTGTTCCTTTCGCAGTATTTCTAAGACTTCATGCACAATCTTACAATGCTCGTTTAGGGATTTCGTAAAAATGATTATGTCGTCTAGGTATACTGCTACATGACCTTGTGCTATAAGATCGCGGAATAGGTGATTCATCATCGACTGGAATGTCGCAGGTGAGTTGGTGAGGCCAAAAAACATGACTAATGGTTTGAATAAACCCAAGTTGGTTCGAAATGCCACTTTCCATTTGTCTCCTTCCTTTATTCGGACATTGTTGTAACCCCATCGGATGTCAAGCTTAGTGAAGTATTTAGCTCCTTTGAGTTTGTTGACTAATTCTCCGATGAGTGGTAGAGGATATCGATTTTTGATGGTGATGTCGTTTAATTTTCAATAGTCCTATACTGGTCTGAGACGTCCATCCTTCTTTTTGATGAAGAAGAAGGCTGAAGCGAATTCTGATTTGGAGGGGCGTATGCAACCAGACTTGAGGTTTTCTGCTATGAATGCTTCTAGTTCCTCCTGCTCTTTGGGAGTTAGATTGTATGTTTTGCAGTCCACCTTATGAGTTCCTGGGATTAGATCAATGGTGTGATCCCAGGGTTTACGAGGTGGAAGTGCATTGAACTTCTCTTTAGAGAAGACATCTCGGAAGTCATGATACATCGAGGGTACCATTTCTTCGAAGGTAGTCTCCTTCTTTGCATGAGCAGCAGTGAGGTCAATAGCTACATTGTGGACGGCAAATACTTTGTCGTCGTCATCTTTGATTGTTTCCAGAGCAGGTATGTGATCGTTAGCACATGTGAATTGGAGTTTTCCGTTTTTCCAGTCAATCATGGGGTTGTGGGTTTTCAACCAATCATGACCAAGAAATACGGTATGTGTGCTGAGGTTGGTGATGGCCAATGTGATCTGCTCTTTGTGATCGTCGATATTGAGTCTGGTCACTATGAACTCCGTGATCTTGCCGTTGGTGTTTGGGGATCCATCAGCATTGTAAACTGTCACTGGTCGAGGCAGTGGGTAGGTCTTTAACTGATGTTTCCTCACAAACTTATGGTCTACGGCAGATCCGGTGCAGCCTGAGTCGAGGAGTGCGAGAGTAGTGATTATTTCACTATTACTACTTTCTAATTCTACTGTCAGCTCAAAGGCTTGGGTAGATTTATTGGCGGTTTTTATGAAACGAGGCTTGTTTTGTAATTCTCTCAGCACTAGGTGTGTGACGTTTGACTTGGCGGTTCGTAACCATTGGACTAATTCTGCGTCTACTTCGGACTCTCTGAATTTGTGGGCAAATGCTCAAAGTTGTCTGAGGCTGAGCTTATCGTCTTGTTTGCACACGAATCTTTGAATCCATTCTGCAGACCAGGGGTCGACGGTATTGTACCATTGTCTGTCATGTTTTTCTTTAATTGGACCAGCAGGCATACCACCTGATTCCTGAGTCGGCGGGCATACCACCTGTTCTCATTTTGGTCGTGAGAGTATTCGGATCTGTTCAACACCTTTACCTTTAGGTGCTACTGGGATCTTTTCCTTCACTTCCTTTTCTTGTTGTGCCATTCGTGCCAATTCTCTCATGTCAATGGCATTCTCGGGTAGTTGTGTTACGCTTCTTATTTTTGGGTTAGCATCTACAAGAATCCATCCTGATTGGATTGGTGCGTCAGGCGAGACCTTTTGATCTGATTCGTTTTCAAGACAGGCATATTGATTACTATTTACTGTACATGATTTCGAACCAGTATCTAAGTTACGTGGGACAGTGGGCGGTCTCTGACCTACTGTCCTTTGGGAAAATCCTCCCCTTTACCCTTGGTTGCGATTGCATGCAATTGTGTCAGGACATCATCCATCAACTCCAGTGACATATTGTCACCAAGGTTGATCGCACGTACCTGAGCGGGGCGGTGGCGCATGTGTTCTTGACATAGCCAGGGTTTGCCACATCTTCAGCACACACCTTTGGCTTGAGCCTTGGATAGGTCCATTGGACCGGTGGTGCCTGGGATGGGTGTGGAGGATACCTTAGGGTTGTTTATAGCCATTGTCTCGGCTTTGATGGGGGTGGAGCTAGAGGAGCGAGGTGGCCAGCATTTGTCGGAGTTGGAGGATATGCCTTGGGAGGCACAGTGTTCTTCTTGTGCTTTGTAGGCATTTTGGGTGTGGACCAGCGCTTGTTCCCATTTTTGGATGTCGTCCGAATCAAGAAGTTCCATTTGATTTAATTCTACGTTTGAGACGATCTTGTTGTTGATTCCACGGCGTGCGATCGACATGAGAAGGCGGCCTTGCGATGCCCAGTCGTATTCGGCTTCGAGGCAGAGCTGGTTCATTTCGATGAAGAAGTCTTCCACCGATTGACCCTTCTTTTGCTGCATGTGCAGCAACTTCTGCTCTGACTCTTGGTGGAAGTTAGGAGGTTGGAATTGTTGGGCCAGCATGGCCACGAAGTCGTTGTATTGGAGGGTGTTTAGTTGGGCAATACGAGAGGAGAAGAAGTGTTCGGCAAATTTGCCGGCAGTGCCACCTTTCATAAACGAAAGCTGTATCAGAATTTTCTGGCGATCAGTCAGCTCGTTTTCAAAGCCAGCTAGGTATAGAAGGACGCTACGTGTCCATTCCATGAATTCTTTCTTATCACCGGAAAATTCTGACGGCTTCTTCTCTACGGATTTGCTGATGGATCGGCCTTGAGTGCCCTGCATTGGTACCTGGACACGAGGTCGGTACAGAGTTCTTGCCACATGTGGCACGGTTTGAGGGGCTTCTTGAGCCAATAACATTGGGGGAGGCATTTGCGGCGTGGGGGATTGTGGAATTCGAATCCTGAAAGGTGATGCGGGAAGAGAGGGCATGTGGGTTCTAGCTGTAGAGGCTGATGTGATAGAGGAGACAGAGGTCGTGGGTGAGGCGTGCATGGACACATTGGAGGGGATGTGAGGTTGAAAGATAGGTGGGGGACCTGCAGTGGCAGGGTTTTCTCCGTAGTTGATGGCCTATGCAGCGGCCAAGGATTGGAATTCATCGAGGGTAACGGCGATGGGAGTAAATTCAGAGGACATCTCTGCAACACTTACTCGAGGGTGGGGCTCTCAAAGTCCTTTCTTGCTCGAGTAATGGAGAGCGCGTTGTCTAGGTACAGGTTGGTGGGTACAACTCCCCTGTACTTTCGACGAGAATGCGGAGTAGGGATGTAAGACAGTACTTCAACCGCTGAGTAGGAGGACACCGAATGGAAGGGGATCTGAAAACAAAGTACTGCCACATGAGGACAGCATTGGAATACACCCGCGGGGCATGGGAGGTATTGATCAACACAGGGAGGAACTGGATTTGCCTGGCTACAGCGCAGATTTAGCTCTGCAAGGCTGTAACTCTTATTTTACTTCGAAGAGTTACCCTTCGAAGGCAGTTTCACTATCGGGGTGGCCAAGCCCAGTCTGTCTACGATGGGGTTCCCTTAACTCTGGGTCTGAGTTTAATTAATGTCTGGCGACGTGCACACATGAAGGACACAATGAGCAGGAAGTGGGACTTGCACCAGACCTTGGCAGTGGGAATTCTTGTCACCAGCTGCGAAACACGTGTTGCATTGTCAAAAGGACTGCAGACATGGGCAAAGATGTAGAGAGAAGCGGATAGAGAGAGAAGAGGGGCTCGGGGGTCGAAGAGACCAGCGAGTAAGGGTAGTGTTTTAGCAAAATGTAACAATTAGCACAATACTCACTGAGGATCACTCCGGACGCACTCGAAGGGAGCGAGTAGTCAGAGGGATGAATGAGATGGCTAAAACTAGAGAACGAAATACAGGACAAAACTACTTATATACAGAAATACACGAGGTATGACGAACTGAAATGAAGACACGTGAAAGGCTAGAACGAAGTGATAGGAGTGAAGAGATGAAAGATGAGATGAAAAAGAGAAGAAACGTTACAGAG
>JBBPMT010000592.1:0-13562 GCA_038090455.1 Garcileccinum viscosum
ACTGTTGCAATGCTATTGCTGTTTTGAAATGGATGTATCTTGACAGTGTGTGAACATAATCACATGACCCAGGAGGCAATGTTGTAGCCAAGGGTTTGCTCTTTATTTGTTCTCACCAAAGCAAAGTAAAATTTCCACAGGTGATTGCAGGGCGCTTTGTGCCCCAGTTTGTGGTTAGGCATTGCAATGGTTTTGCACCTCACTGTAGTAGGAAGGAGTCTGTTCTTGTGAAAGCAATCTAAAGCTGCAAGGACTAGGTCACCTCGAAAGACAAACTATGGAGGAGAGTGTGTATGGGCTAGAGAAAATCTAACCAGAACAGACTGAGGTCTGCTGGTCATTGCATTGCAAGTATTTATACTATTACATAATGCGCATGGACCACTGTAGGGCCAGTACTATTATGATAAATCTTACTAATGTATACTATGTATAGCTATATTGTTCTCACGAGTATGGGAGTATTCCCATAAATGAGGTTATCTCATGTAGGTCTAGAATTATGATGTCATCAATGAGAGATAAGGTCACGTGATGTCACATGACTAATCATATGATAAATATCAGGTCATGTGATCAAGAAAATGAAGGGATAATAGAAAAGTTAGGTTATGAAGAAGAGTCGTAACAATGTAGCTATAGTATTCTCACAAGTGTGGGAGTATTCCTATGAACAAGGTTACCATATATTGGTCTGGAACTATAATGTCATAGACAAGTGATAAGGTCATGTGATGTCACATGATTGATCATGTGACAAATATCAAGTCATGTGATTGAGAAAATGAAGGGAATAAAATAGAAACAGTTAGGTTATAGAGGAGAGTTGTAATATTACCCCCTTTCTATGAGTGAGATTCCAGATCGCCTATGATTCTGTTGTGGAACCTAATGTGAAATTTTCTATTTTGGTCATGAAGAGGGATTCAAATAGCACACGGGCCATTTTAAGCTTTCACGGGGCTGCTGGGTTTAATCTATGAAAGTCTGCAATTACTTTGCTAGCCGACCTTTTAAGGTTGCTTGCAGATTCCCAAGTATGATTGGATTTGTTGTATCCTTTCCAATGAACTAGGTATTGGAAGCCACAACCTATGAGGCAAGAATCGACTATCTTTTCCACTTTGAATTCTTCATTTCCTTCATTATCAATGGATACCGGTCCAGGACATTGGATAGGTTGTCCTTTGAGTGATTTTATATAAGGTTTAATGCGGGATACATTTACTATATCATATACCTGGTTTGATTTTGGGAAGAGAAGTTTGATGGCATTGGTATACATGTCTATGATCTGATAGGGTCCTATTTATTTTTTGGTTAATTTCTTAGAAGGTTGCTCTGTGAGATCTAGATGTTTCATTGATAGTAGTACAAGATCACCCAGTTTATAGTCTGGTGCGTGAGTGCAATGTTTGTCGGCTTGTTGATGCATCCTATCATGTGTGTGCTCCAGGGCTTCTTTGGCTTTGTGCAAATTGGCTTTTATCTGGTCAGCAAATTCCTTGGCAGCTGGTGCCTTGACTATAGTGGCTTCAAAGCCAATATGAGGTGTGAAGCTCTTAGTGAGCTGAAATGGTGCATAGCCAGTCACCAATGATTTGGTATTATTAATGTTAAACTGGGTGAGTGCAAGCCATTCTGCCCATTGATCTTGTTTTTCTGCAATGTAAAGGCAAAGATATTGGTTTAATTCTCTATTCACACATTCTGTTTGACCATCAGTTTGCAGGTGATATGCTGATGACATTTTCTTTTCGATACGTAATAGTTTCAATAGGTCCATCATCATCTGGGATGCGAACTGGGGTCCTCGGTTGCTGACCAAGCTATTGGGTAATCCATGATGATACCACACATAGTCTCTATATAGTTTGGCTATTTCTTTTGCTGTAATGGTTTTCTTCATGGGGATAAAGGTGACTTCTTTTGAGAATTGGTTGACTACCACAAGGATGCTATTAAAGCCATGGCTTGTGGGTAATCCCATAATGAAATCAGCTGATACTGACTTCCAAAGTCCTTCTGCCACTTCTAGTGGTTGAAGTTTGCCAGCAGGCACCTGATTAGTTGCTTTTATTCTGGTGCATTGATTGCATACTTTACAATATGTGTCTATGTCGTTTTTTGGCTCCTGGCCAGCTATAATAACAGGATATGAACTCCTTTGTCTTTCCGCACCTTTGTGTCTGAAAAAGGGGTGATCATGAAACATTGTGATTATGGTTTTTCAAAAATTTGCAGGGATCCATATCTTGTCATTGTAGTACCATATTTCTTCATGATCTATAGATCTGTTGGAGTTACTATATTTGGGTTGCTTTTCTTTGATTTTGTCAAAGAGGGCTATATCAAGCATCACTTGCACACAATGATTGGGGATAACAATCTGATTTTTGTTATCATTTTCGATCCTGATCATGTGATCCTCTCACCTGGAGAGTGCATCTGCTTTTCCCATAGATGTACTGGGTTTGTTTATCAGTATGTAATCAAAGTGAGATAAATACATGGCCCATTAAGCTTGTTGTCTATTGAGATTTTGCATTTTCATAAACCATTGTAGGTTTTTATGGTCAGTCCATATCTTGAACTGATAATGTGCATCTTCTATGTGGCATCTCCATTGTTCTTGTATAAGAATGATGGCAAGCATCTCCTTATCAGCTATTGTGTAATTACGCTGCTTGGGGGTCATACTATGTGATATGTATGACATTGGATGCCACTTGTTGTCTATTTTAGTCAAAAGTATGGCGCCAACAGCAAAGTCCAAGGCGTCGCATTCAACTCTATATGGGGTCGTGTTATCCGGGTATGCCAGTACTGGTGCTGTAATGAATGCTTGTTTGAGCATTTTGAATACTGTTTGCTGGTCTTTTCCCCAGATCCAGGGTTGATCTTTCTTTGTTAGGTCATGTAGGTGTCGTGCAATAAGACTATAATTGGCGATAAAATGGTGGTAGAAGTTGGCCAAGCCTAGGAAGCTTCTTACACCTTTCAATGTGATGGGTGTCGGCTAATCTTGCACTCCTTTCACTTTTTCGTGGTTCATGGACATGCCATGTTCTGATATGTCCATGCCCAGCATGTTGACTTTTGTAACTCTGAAGAAGCATTTCTCAGATTTAATGAATAGATTGTTGTTCTGGAGTTTTTCTAAAACTCTTCATACTAATTTGATGTATTTCTTTCTATCATTATCCTTCGAGAAGATGAGGAGATCATTGAGATATATAATGATAACATCATCTATATTGGCAAATATTTCATTCATCATTTGTTGGAATGTGGCTGGGCTATTATACATGCTGAAATATATGACAAGGGATTCATAAGCCCCAAAATGACAAATGAAGGCTCCTTTCCATTCATCGCCTTCCTTGATGCGGACGTTATTGTATCCCCATTGAAAGTCCATTTTGGTGAAGAGCTTAGCTCCTTTGAGTTTGTCTATGATTTGCAAGATTAAGGGCAATATGTAGTTGTTTTTCACCATTCCCTCATTGAGGTATCTATAATCCATGACCATGTGTTTTTTGCCATCCTTTTTTGATATAAAGAAAATAGGAGACATTTGAGGCAATTTTGAGGGGCAAATGTATCCCTTACTGAGTTGATTGTCTATGAACACCTTGACTTTGTCTTGTTCTTGTGGGCTGAGTTTGATTAGATGCCCCTTCTTTGGTATGAAATCAGGTTTGAAGTCTACCACATGGTTCCATGGTTTCCTTTCGGGCATTCTCTTATTTGCCTTTTTGGAAAATATGTCTAGATAGTCATGGTACTCTGCTGGTATGAGTTTAGCAGCTTCTATGGCATCTGGTATGTCTATTGATTGGGCTATTTTTTGTACATAGTAAGCATAAGCGACTTTGTATGCTTCTGCTTGTATTCTAGTGAGATTTTTAAGTGCTGCACAACTGGGCAGACACTTGTCCATTGTAACTGTTCTGGCAATCCAATCTATCATAGGATTGTGATTTCTAAGCTACATGTATCTGAGAATTAATTGATTTTTTCCCAGATTTGTGACATCTGCATTTACTTTCTCATGGTGTCCTTGATAGTCTATAATGAGTGAGGCTGTGTATGTGATTCTGCCTGCTGAGTTGATTGATCCATCTATATTGTAGACTGGTATTACCATATCGAGAGGTTGTATTGGAATTCTATTTTCCTTTGCCCATGTTTGATTGATAAATATACCAGTAGCACCACTGTCTAGTAGGGCTTGGCATTCTGTTTTTGTAGTTTTGGTAATTATATCAATTTTTACAAATAGCTCGTGGAGTGGTTTCAAGGTTCTCATGTGTTTTTCTGTTAGGTTCAAAGACAAGCTATTTTTATTTTTTGTATAAGTGGAATTAAGTGTTACTTCTTGGTGACCATGCTCCTTTTCAGAGATCACTGCTTCGGTTACGATATCTGATAGGCTACCACATCAAGATATTAGAGATGAAATACAAGAGAAAGGAGAAGAACTACTGAAAATGCTATCTGTATTGGATTGGGTTTTCTGGTCAGCAGAGGGTGCAATTTTGCCTGCTGAAGCCATGTTTGTATCATCAGCTAAACTAGAGTAACTATTTGAGGCAGGTAATGAAAATGGGTGAGCATTATCTTGGCATCGCACCCTTGATCAAGATGGAATTAAATTAAAAAAGAAACTATTGGAGGAGGAAATGAAAGTGGGGTCCGTATTAGTTGAGCTATTACCTGATATAGTTGACTCTACTCTTTTCCCTAGTATGCTTCAAGATCTTTAAAGTATGCTTAGGCTGCATCAAAGTCCATTGCATGTACAGCAGCTTGCCAGTTCGGTTGCCTAGCTAGTTTGGGGTTGGAGAGTGTTGCGAGGGGGGCGGGTGTGGTGTATTGGTTTGTTTGGGCAGTTTCTTTTGCAGTGCACACCTTTTTTGATTTACATTGGGAACATTCTTTTCGGTGTCCCCCATGATGGAATCCACACTCATTGCAAGCCATACTTTTAGCTTTGCAGTCTCTCACCAGATGGCCTTCTTTGCTATAGTTGTAGCAGCCTCGAGTAGATTGGCCAATATCTTCTCAATTATCAGAGGAAATTCAGTTTATTTCTATAGGATTGGGGTCTCGTCTTGATTGGTTTGCTTGAAATTGGGATTCAAAGGATTTTATGGCATTGGGGTATTTTTGGACCATGGCAATGAAGGTATGGAGGCCAGCAAGCCTTTCTTATTGCATGAACATATGTCTAACTATGTCTTGTCATACCGATTGCTCAAGAAGCATTACTTCTTTGCTTTCTTTGACTTGAGCTTGGTCGAAGAGGGCTAGCCACTGGGTGAGAAAAACTTGGGTCCTTTCATTCTGATCCTGTTTATGTGCTATTAATCGCTGGGTGGTGATTTCTTTTTCATTGCTAATTCTGAATTGGTTGTTTAGCAGTTTTTCTATTTGGCCCAGTAAGAGCCATGGCACATTGTTATCATGCTACTTCTTGATTTTGGTTTTGGCCCATGCTCCTGTGCCATTTTTGTCTTTGTCCCTTGATTCGACGCCTATTCTGGAAAAAACTGTAAGGTTCCAGTCTTTTTGTCCACCTGCCCTGTCTTCTCCAAAGATGAAGAGGTTGGTTTCTCTGAATACCAACATCTTTATCCACCATTTGTTGAATTCATTGTAACTTCTGTCAAAGAGGCTGGGGTCTTTAACTACTTCAGCTCTCTTTGACTTTGATTCTTCAAAGCTCCTTGCAGGGGGGCAGTCATCATCTCTTTTCTCATACTCTTGGTCCAACTGGGCCTCTAGGTCTTGGTTTCTCTCTTCTGCTGTGGTCAGCCAATCTATTGTTTGTTGTAGTAGCTTGCTGAGTGATATGAGCTGATTGGCAAATTGGTGCCCACTATTTGTTGAGGAGCCAAGGCAACAGTGGCTCATGGTGGGGGTCAGCATTTCGGAGTCCATTGGATCCATTGAGTATCCTTCTGTCATCATAGTAGTCGAATTCTATATGGGATTGGTAAAAGTCAGTAGTGTCATCTATGAGGATGGGGGCTTTATCAAGGCAGTGCTCCAGGAATTTGTTTTGGAGCCAGAGGGGAAAATCCGGAGCGAATTCTATTGCATAAGGGACATTGCGGACTATGACATCATTTGGATTGAATTCTTTGTCAATAGGAAGACATTGGGAGATATCAGAAGAGATGGTGATGTAGTTCTTGTTTCGAAAGGCTCTCTAGTTGTCGCCACAGAGATTGCTAAAGTCCATATAATGCTGTGGGTAAAAACTCCTATGTGTTGCAGTCGCACACTAACTCTGCGATTGTCAATAATGGGAGGGGAACCAGGTTCTGCCTGGTTATGGCTGACATTTTAATATGCCAAGACTGCGAATCTTAAACTCATAGAGATTGCGATGCGAGAGTTTGCATGGTTTCTGTCTGCTACACTGACCCACTATGTGCTAAAGGTTGGATCCTTATTTTTCAGCAGTCAGAAGGGTCTACTCAACTGTAGTCTACCCTGACAATGCAAACCAAAACTACACCGGACAAGTGTATGGATAGCATGGAGAAAAGGTGCTATTCCTTCTATAGTAACGGAGTAACTGGCTGCTATCCAACTAGTGCCTTAACTCTGGCAATCAAGTATGACAAGATAATCCCTTGACACTGGGAGCCATGTATTGCGAGATATGAAAGTAGTGGAAGTGAGGGGGGCACGTAATAGTGCCGGTGAGGTGAAGTAGTGAGAAGGAGTCTATTCTTATGAAAGCAATCTATAGCCATAGGGACTAGGTCACCTCAATAATCACAAACTTATAAGGGTGGATGTGTATAGGCTAGAGAAAATCTAACCAGAACAAACTAAGGTCTGCTAATTGTTACATTGCAAGTATATATACTGTTTACATGATGCATACAGATCACTATAGGGCTAGTACTATTATGATACTACTTACTAATGTATGCTATATATATTACAACTCTCCTCTATAACCTAACTTTTTCTATTTTATTCCCTTCTTTTCTTGATCACGTGACTTGATATTCATCACATGATTAGTCATGTGACATCATGTGACCTTATCACTTATCTATAACATCATAGTTCCAGGCCAACATATGATAACCTCATTCATGGGAATACTCCCACACTTGTGAGAACACTATAGCCATACATAGTATACATTAGTAAGTACCATTCTAATAGTACTGGCCCTACAGTGGTCCGTGCGCATCATGTAATAGTATATATACTTGCAATACAATAACTAGCAGACCTCAATCTGTTCTGGTTAGATTCCCTCTAGCCAATACACACCCATACCCATAGTTTGTAATTATTGAGGTGGTCTAGTTCTTGTGGCTTTAGGTTGCTTTCATAAGAACAGACTCTTTTACTACTACTCCATCTCACCGGCATCATTACATGCCACTCCTACCCACTTTACCTCATACCTCATTATATGTAGCTCCTAGCATTAAGGGATAGTCTCTTCATACTCAATAGCCAGAGTTAAGGCTCTTCCTGAAATAGCAGGTGGTTGTACTATGATCACAGAAAGACTGCGACCTTCTCTCCACTGCATCCATATACTTGTCCGGCATTGTCCTTGATTTGCTTTGTCAAGGTAGATCACATTTGAGTGAACCCTTCTGACCACTAAGAAATAAAGATCAATTCCTCAGTCCATATTGAATTAGGATAGCAGAGCTGATACTGTGCAAACAGCAGCATCAAAAGCATCTACTGTGAGACTTGTAGCCTCGGAGAGCTAAATCTTCAGCCATAGCCAGGCAGAACCTGGTTCTCCCCCCTACTATTGACAATTGCGGAGTTAGTGTGCAACCGTGATGCATACGAGTTTTGCTTTAACAGGACCCCCTAGTACATGGACTTTTCCAACCTTTACAGTAATGACTGGAGAGCATTGAAAAACAAAAACTATATTGCTATCTCCTCAGACATATTACAATGCCTTCCCCTCAACAAAGATTTTGACTCCAACAACATTATAGTACGAGACGTCCCATATACTATTGAATTCACTCCTGACTTCCCTCACTGGCTGCAATATGAATTTCTAGAATATTGGGACACTTTTTTGAGCCACTGTATAAGGCTGGATATCCAAAATGTAAACCCACACCCATACCCCTATAATATCCATACCCAGAACCCATGTGGATATGTTATATCTATGTTATTCCCTAGTCCTGAATGCTATCTTTCTAACATTGGTTTTGAAAACAAATATATGAGCAACTCATGCATTGGTGACAAGATGATCAATGCTAATTGTAATGAACCTTTCATAGAATCTGAAATTGTTCTTGATGTAAATAAGAATGGCTTGATTGTAAAACCATACACAGTAATTGATTATATGTATCATAGTAATCTATTTGAAAATATTTTCATGTAGGACTTTATCTCTCATATATGAAAGACTTGATTACATCTTTTCTAGGCTATTACTGCTGAAACTGACTTGAGAAATCATGAATCTCAAAATGATGAAGTTGATGAATACAACACTACAATATATTCTGATACTATTGCTGCTATTAATGTTTTGTTTGATACTAAGTCTTAAAGACTTCACTGTGCTCTGCTGTCTATTCACTCTGAATCAAATATAAATCAGCTTATTATATGGCATCCCACATAAAGACTGATTCCAGTTTCTATTGATCCATCATTGTCATACAAAGATCAGGAAAATGTTCATCCAAAATCTTGTCAATTGATGTTAATTCACTTCAAACCTTGGTGATTGTTATACTCAGCCTGGATAGGGATGGGTATAGCCTTGAGAGGGGATAAGAAATGCAGGTGGAAGGTCTAGAGTAGAATGAAGGCTAAGGTTTGAGAAGGCAGAGGGTTGATGAAGTCCTTGAGGGTCAAGGAATCAAGAGGAGACCATGGTAGTGTTGAGATTTGAGGAATCAATACCTTATGTAGTTGAATGACTATTGGGTTACATAGTGGTCAAGAGTGGGTGTTCACTCAGGAGTAGGATGAAGACTGCTAGAGTGGTATTCAAGTGGTATCTAGGGAATACTTGAGAAGAACAAAGTTGGAGAAAGAAGGTTGCCTGTTGGAGGCATTTAAGTAGGGAAAAAGCTAAGAGTAGAATAATAATTGGCCAAAAGAATGGTATCATAAAATAATAAGGAATGATGGAAAATATAGTAGTTAGTGATAATGAAGAATAAGTCAAAAGGTCATGACTATACTGATACAAGAAAATGTAATATGGTCTTGGAAGGTAATAGAACAAGAAGAGGGTAGGGAAATAAGTAGGGGCCCTAGATGATTGTAACATTAACCCCTTAGTAAGATGGAAACCACCATGTTTATCATTAAAAATCTCTACATTATTCAGTGCAAGACCCAGTCATGTTGCTGAAGGCTACATCATTATAGTCAAAGGAATATTTCTCTTTAGACCAAACATTAAAATAGCATTTGTCCCAAACTTAGAGCCCTTTTTTGGTGTTGACTTCCCAGTTGGCACTTTCCTAAGAGTGAAGTAAGAGGTAAGAAGAGGAGGGTTAATAAAACTGCTGGGAAAAAGTGAAGGCAACTGAAAAGGCTCTGGACTATTGAGGTGAGGGTATAAGTGGATAGAATTGATGGTGACTAAGGCAGTAAACTTTTGAGTGTTCTGGAGCTGAGACAAGGCAGAGAGGGCATTGGTACCAGAGGCAGTTGACCCATTTATGGCCTTATTGCCCACATTTGAAATAAGTGAAGGAGGAATCTAGCTATTTATTGGTGAGAATAACATCATCCCCTTCTAAGGCCTCTTGGTCTAGGTTTTGAGCATAGTCTTCCTCAATCTGCTGGAGGTAATATTCCCCTTTGGATCCTAAAGGGGAGGAACTTGCAAAGGGGGTCAATGGAACATTAGAGTGGTCAGAGAGATAGTTAATGAGAAGACATGGAGGGAGGAAGGTGGAAATGGGTTCATTCTAGAATTCCTCAGCCAGATTGGCAAGTCAATCAATAATAGGGATTTGTATAGAGAATAGAAGAGGGATTTCAGCATTTTCATTGGTGAAAATAGCTTTTTAATCAAGAAAAGAGTTGACCCAGTGAAGGATGTTAACTATTTTTAACTGCTCCATGAGAGTAAGGAGAGAGGTGGTCTGAGTTGAGGCAATTTCCTCAATCAAGGTAAAGAGAAGGTGAATGAAGGAATCTGGGAAGGGGGTGATCTTTTAGATCACTTGAGAGAAGTTTGCAAGATGAAGAGTCTGTTGGTAGGCTTGCCTGGCTAGGAAGAGTGAGGAGTTGGTCTGGAGAAGGAACTCAAGGGTAGTTCCATGAGAGTCATGCATATAAAGGTTAATAAAGCAGAGGTTTTCCTTCTTTGAGAAATCTTGAAGATGTTGGACATAAGGGAATTTGGATATGAATTTGAAGCAGGTGGAATAAGACATGGTGGTTAGCAACAAAAAGGGTTTCAAAGGGTTGGTGGGGGGAAGATGAAGGGATGAGCTTTTTTATAGGCTTTGAGAACTGACTTGGCATTTTTGAACCCTTTCCATTAGACTAGAAATTGCCACTTCTGTAGCATCCCCTTATGTCAGATGACCTTTTTGAATTCATACTCCTCTTCTCCATTTCTCAGGTCAAGTGGTGGTGAAAGCAAATTAGGGCCATAAACCTCATTCTTGTGGTAAGGGGAGAGCAAAGAGGCATGGAATATGAGATGAATGTACCAGGTTTTGGGGAGACAATGTTTATAGGTGATTGGAGAGAGGACTTTGGTTATAGTGAAGGGTCTTTCTCACTTGACTGTGAGTTTAGATGAGGCAAGAAAGCATCTCAGGTTCATGGCTTCTAGCTAGACTTTGTTCCCATTGAAAATAGTTTGAAAGCCTTGGAGGAGCATGCCTTCATGACCTGTCTTGCTAATTTGTAAGCAGCAAGGGCTTTATCTCTGACAGCAAGAAGGAAAAAGTGTCTTGTTTCAACAGCAGGGATGTTTAATTCCATAATAATGCTTGATAAGAAACAGAGTTCATATTCCATCATGAGAAAGAAGGGGGATTTATTGGTGACAGAATAAGGGCAGTGATTGTGGGTGAATTTGGCATGAGAAATGTATTCTGCCTAATTGGTAAGGTTATCATGGCAATAGATGTGGAGGTAGATTTCAACTTCTTGGTTGACTTGTTCAGTTTCTCTATCAGTTTGAGGGTGGTAGGTGGTAGAGAGATAGAGGGTATAGCCAATAAGTCTAGCTAGTTCTTTGGAAAAGGTGGATGTAAATTAGAGATCTTTATTTGAGATGATTTTGTCATATAATCCAAATTGAGTATAAACCTTGTGAAAGATAAGATTAGTGATGCCTTCTGCCATCACTAACTTTTTGGTAGAGCAAAGAATTACTCCCTTAGTAAGCCCATGGTCAACCACAACCAAGAGAGATTCAAAGCCATTAGACAAGAGGAAATTAGTGATAAGGTCACAAAAGATTTGTTGGAAGGATTGAGAATAGGAGAATTTGATAGGAATGAGTGGGAGGTGGTGGAATGTGTGTTTGCCTTATTCTGTTGGCAAATAGCACATCTTTCAATATATTTTCAGTTGAATTGAGCCATTCCAGGCCACCAGAACTTGGAAGCAATGAGTTGGCATGTTTTAAGATAGTCCAGATGGCTAGCTGATTGGTGGTCACAGAAACAGGCCATAATAGGTTGGCTGGGATATAGACTTGGCCTTGGTAGATGAGGATTTCTGCATCATATTTCTAGTCAAAGATGCAAGAATAGAATTTGAGGGGCAGTTCTCCTTTGAGAGCATGAAGGAAGTTGAGAACAAATGGATTTAATACTAAGAAAGCAGCAATCTTGTCTGAAAGGGTGGTGTCAATGAGGTTAATGAAGAAGGAGGGGAGTAGAAGAGTGATATTCTCATTGTTATTGTCTTTTGCTGGATGAAATTGGATCATCAAGAGAGAATATTTGGGCGAGCAAGTTGTTTGCCAGGCACATGGATAAATTTAGCTTATGGTCTCTCATGAGAGATCAAGAAGCCATCTGGCCTGTCATCAATTAAATTTTTGCAGTTGCTGGAAGTAGGTGAGGTTCTTGTGGTTAGTGAAAACTTGGATGGGGAAATGGGGAACTGTAGAGGTATTGTATCTAAGATTTGAGGGCACAAATGATAGCTAGAAGTTTTCTGTCATGAATGTCATAATTTTGTTCAGCTGGGAAGAAGGATTAGAAGAGGTAGGAATATAACTTTCAATTGCCATTTGGGTTAGTTTGGAGGAGGATCTCCCCTGAGGCATATTTGAAGGCATCAGTAGCAATGGTGAATGGTCTGGAGAGGTCAGGAAGAAAGAGGATAGATTGTGAAAGAAAGGCTCTTTTGAAAGTGTTGAAAGCATCTTGGCACTTGGTAGACCAGTTCTAGGGTTGGATCTTTTTGATAAGGTCAATGAGGAGGCAAGCAATGTTGGAGTAGTTTAGAATAAATCATTGATAGAAGTTAGCAAACTCTAGAAAAGACCTGACATTTTGGAGCTTGAAGAGGGTTGGCCAGTCAGCTATTCCAGTGAGTTTGACTGGATCCATGGCTAGTTGCCCTGGCTTGACAATCATGCTGAGGTATTCTCCTTCAAAAGAGGCAAAGTTGCATTTTTCTAGCTTGAGATGAAAGTCAAGCTCTATCATCCTTTGGAAGATGCATTTAGTATGGCTCTCATGGGTGGTTTTATCTGGAGAAAAGATCAAGAGATCATCCATATAGATTACTAGCCATCCTTCTGCAATAAAATCCCAGAAGAAGTCATTCATAAAGCACTAGAAGGTAGCTAAAGAGTTGGTGAGTCTGAAAAACATGATAGTGTGCTCACAGAGGCCTTTGTGGATATTAAAGGCTACTTTCCATTGGTGGCCATCCTTGATTTGAATATTGTTATACTTCCATCAAACATTGAACTTGGTAAACACTTTAGCCCCTTTGAGTTTGTCAATGAGGTCTGAAATGAGAGGAAAGAAGTAGGCATCTCAAATGGTATATTTGTCAAGGTATCTATAGTCCTAGCAAAGGGAAAGTCCTTTGTCTTTCTTCTTTACAAAGAAGAAGAGGAATGCTTATGGAGAGTTCAAGGGTTAAATCTTTCCAGCTTTTAGGTTTTCTTCTAAGAAGGCCTTAGTCACTTCTCATTCTTCTGGGATAAGGAGGTATATTCAAACAGGTTTAGTGGTGGGGGTAGAGGGTACAGTTTGGCAAAGTATCAGAGGTAATCATGTTAATACTGGAAGTTAAGTCCTGGGTTTCATCACATGTTATCTTAATGATGAGAGTTTTCCCTTTTCAGTCAATGGTAGGGTTGGTCTTTCAAAGCCAAGAAAGTCCAAGGATTACATTTTCTTTTCTACAATTAGGCAAGAGCAAGGGTGACCCCTGGGTACTATGGGCTGTATTCCTACTCCTACTCTTTACATACTCCTATCTTTCATCAAGGATAAGGGTATGATCAAGGATTTAAAGGATATACCCTTAATACTCAAACTATTTAAATAATTTAAATGATATGAAATATGATTTAAAAT
>JBBPMT010000594.1:0-13547 GCA_038090455.1 Garcileccinum viscosum
GTTGTAGCCAAGGGTTTGCTCTTTATTTGTTCTCACCAAAGCGAAGTGAAATTCCCACAGGTGATTGCGGGGCGCTTCGCGCCCTGGTTTGTGGTTAGGCATTGCAATAGTTTTGCACCTCACTGTATATATATAAACTTGTGAGCAAAGCAAGCAAGCTAGAAAAGTATTTGTATTTTGAAGCCTGACAAAACAAGGCTATTATAATAGAGAAGAAGAAAATGCTGTATGTTGTTGTCTTTTCTTTACACTGCCACTACATCACAATTTTGTTCAAGTCAAAAAATGCCAAAAATGTGATTTAGTGGACACATACACTCATGCCTCTCACAGCCAGGTACAAAGTGGTCCAAACAGATGCCTTTTCCATATATATGAGAGTGGACACAACAAGTACACTTTCTAGTCCACTATACTAATTAAACACTAGTTTAGATATATACAATCAATGAATAGTTACTAAGTCTAATGATGATAATTGATGATTTGATTAGAGTGAGACATCTCTGCTTGTTGTGTATGAAGTGCTGTTTGCTAGGCAATATAGTACCAATGATTGGATTATGATACTTTCTGATGGTCAGGCCTGACAACATTACCCTTTCTCTCAATAGGCTAGATCATCACACTTTAAAATTTCCCACAAATTGCATATATTGCTCATTTGCAGTGGATTTCAACTCATCTTATTATTCCCACAAATCATACATATTGCTCATTTGTGGGAAATTTGGACTTGGTATATGGTATACACTGTTGATGTCCCAAAGAATCTGTTTCATGGACAATAACTCATTCCATACCACATATTCCAGTGGTTCAAGCCAGGTAGCTCACAAGCAAGAAACACATGAAATCTGACATGGCTTGCAATCTACATTCATGCAGTCAATGAGTTCTACCATGCACCTCTGCTTAGTAATCCAGACAGTGCCTCCTCAATAGTTTGGAGTTTGATCAAAGAAGCAATTTTGCCATGTGTGGTAAAAGAGCTGAAAGGAAATATTTAGATAACATTGGAGAAAATGAACAAATTGCAGAAGCCAGTTCCTTCATCTTTTACATGGCCTGATGGACTGGAAGTGATAACTAACCAGGACAGGAAGACATTCAATTTGAAAGCAGAGCTGGAGATTATTTGACCACTACAAGACCATGCAGAACAGTCAAGAGAACTGCAGCATTTGCTGAACCAGATTATGTCTTCTCAGTTGTTCTGGGATGATGACTTGCAGAAGGCAAAGCTTGAGTAATCACTTCTATTTGAACCTGAAGTCTACAAACATCTAGTGGCACTTTTGCATATAAGTGGTTTGTTGTTGGTAATGTGATATATATTTTAAATATTTGATCTTTTTTATTTATTACAGTCAGTCAAAGTCAATGCATATTGGCAATGTGTTCAATTGCATGGAGGAAGTTGTCCATTCAAAGACCTTCCTGATAGCAAACAACTGAGCATCAGTCACAAAGGCAGAAAGGGACATGCTGCATGAGAAGTGAAGAAGGTGACTAGTATAACTGGGATTCCATTTGAATTTCTGAGCCTGGAAGAGATAAAGGATCAAGAAGCAGGATTATATGGTGAGTTGGATATTGACAAAGAGCTTGGGAAAGGTACAAGTGGGAAAGGACTGGAAGGTGCTGGTGCTGGGTGTGTAAATCAGATTAACAATGTTGATGAGAGAGGAGAATGAGGATTGTCTATTCTGGAGACAAAGAGAACTGTGGAAGAAGAACCTGATTACATTGAGATGGGTTATGCTGATCCAACAAACCATGGACATGTTCCTCAACAAAGTGCAGTTGATCTACCTCCTGGGTATACATCCACTGATGTATATGGTCACAATATAATGACACAACCTATGAGGACTCAAGGTAATTGTTATTTTGTTCTGTATGCTATATTTTTCATGCATTTTGGGCTGTGTCCTAAATGCATTGGACCATATGTGGTGTGTATGTATTCTGCACATTTTGGAAGGAGACATAAATGCACTTAACATGGTCTATGAATTGACACACTGTTACACAAATTGATGTTATGCATTTTGGGACTAATCCAAAATGTGCAATTGAATGTACAAAAACAGAATGACATAGACCTTGTCTAATTGTCAATGATTTGATTCATAATTTATATATGAAGTGAACAGCTATTGAAGTATTGAGAAAAGGGTGTGCACAATAGATCATGTGCCTATATGTTTGCTTGTAGGGTTTGAGGTATCTATGACTTGTCTGAATGATCAATGTGGAGAACTCGAAGAATAAGATGAATACTCATGTGAGTCAAGCAAGGATGGTTGGTTGGCATTCTCCTATTGAGAGACAAGAGATAAATCCTTAGATGAACAAGACTGGAGAGTCTTGTCCTCTATGGCACTCCATTATATATACTACTGGTACAAGTGCACGGACCATGCCTTAAGGGCCAGTACTTACTATCTATGGCTATATGTAAGAGTTCATGAGGTAGCAGTGCACTATAGATAAAGGCAATGAGGCAATAAACGTGGTGTGGCAGAATGGAAGCCAGAGACTGTGAGAAGATGAAAGGAGGCCATATACCATGAGGTGTGGCAGATCTATAGATAGAATCAAGATAAAGATCTGTGGCAGAGATCTGAGATCTATCAAGATACAATAGAAATCCAGATCAGGAGATCGTCGGCCGATGAAAGGTGAAGAGGCTAGGCATCTATAAAAAGGTAAACAATGATAAATACTCACCACGATAGTATGTCACTTGATGACCAGCATTTAGCTGTCATATGACCAAGGAGAAGCACTGGGGACAAGTGTGCAGCTATGAGGATAGGGGAAAGTCTTGAAGTGGAACCCTAGACTAGGGGCAAGTTAGATTATGACAATGTTCACAACAATATATTCAATTGCATTTCTTCTGGTCCTCTGATATGGTTTTGTGGATTACAAATAGGATTGTTGAGAATGCCCTGGCAATGAATCCTCCTCCCACTTCTAGTCAAAATCTATGATTTTGAAGTGAGTTGCCTATAATGACATATACCCTGTAATAAAAACAAATCATTTTTTGAACAGACAATTGAGTCATAGCTTCCAAGGACAAAATTGTCATACCACAAGGCCAATGGCTGGTCACTTGCAGTGCCACTGGCAGGGCTGTTTCCACCAAACACTCCTGCAACACATCTGAAAGTGCTCATTTGAATGGTATTATATCTTTGTTTTTCCTCTAATTAGTCCTTGTCCATTCTCTTACTCAAACATTTGAACATCAGCTCTGATAGGGAATATGAAATGACACAGGACATCTCAAAATCAAGATAAATACTCAGATTTGAATGACTTGAATGCCAGCAGATCAGATTTAGACATGGACTCAAATGGAGCTGGACCTTCTTATGTTGATGGTAGAGCTTTCACATAAACAATTATTGTCATGCTGCACATGTACATTGTACAATGACAAAATCCTGTGTTCAACCATGCAGAATCAAATGAAATACAAATATTGTTGTAATATTGTTACATGAATTGTTATCTCATGACTTGATTCAGATTATATGAGAGTAAATATAGTCAGGGATAAATTGTTGACCCTTTTGGCACATGTTTTCTGGAACCAGAACTGGAACCAAATATAATGAGGTGTTTACTGCTTCCATTACTTGTCCTCAACATTCACATCACTGAAGTGATTGAAGAATTATGCTAACATAGCAGCATAAGGAGTACAAGAAACTGCAAGATAGACAGCTTTGAGTTGGAGATGCAATACTCAGAGTCATTGGCAGAGTCTGAATATCATGAGGAGTAAATAAAAATTCATTTTTGTTTGCAAAGTTCAGAAGATATATTGAATGAACTATTTAGCAATATAACAGAGTACTATAGCAATGAGGGCAGCAATGTGGATGAAGAAAAACAGGATAGACAACATGATCCAGCAAAGATACCATGTTGGATGGAGACTGGAAATGCCCATATGCAGGATGACATTCATGCTGAAATGTATATGGTAGGGGATAAAGAACTGAACAAGCATGTGGAGCAATTTCAAAGCAAAAGAGTGCACTCTATCAAATTGAGCAGCTTACAATGTATCTATGAACAAAAAGATGAACAAATGGCAATAGAACTGCTGAGAGGATAGAGAATGGTGCATATTGACAAAGAATACAAGCTGGACCTGGAGGATGTGAATGCAATTGCATATGTGGGACTTTATTATCTGGACTTTACACTTCATGTTGGAGATCAAGTTGGGCTAGATGCTGTGCTGCCAAACATGAACTTCAATTTTAGTGTTTTTGGTAAATTGGTTAGGATTCAGATGGGATTCAGGTGACCTTTTTGAACATACAATTCCTGCAAATATAGCATTATAAATATGTGGTGAAAATAAGTAACAACCAATTATACAATTATATTGCTTATCTTTACTGCAAATTGCACATATACCTCATTTGCAGCCAATATAAACTACAAAATATGAGGTATGTGTGATTTGTGGCATATTTGATAGTTCATATTGGCTGCAAATGAATGATCTGTGTTATTTAAGTTTATAATTTACTACAAATGAGACATGTAATATGTCTTATTTGCAGGAAATTTATACTACAAAATATGCCACAAATCACACATGTTCCTCATTTGCAGCACATTTGATAATTGATATTTCCCACAAATGAGCTATATGTGCAATTTGCAGTAAATTATAGTTTCTTTTTCTTGCAAATTGCACATACCTTTCATTTGCAGCATATTTTATAGTGTAAATTCCCCCAAAGTCAAAAAATGTTTTCATGCTGGAGTGCTTGGTATTGATGCAAGACTCATTGATGCAGGTAAAAGCATCTGCATGCTCCTTTTGGAGTTCCTCATAGTGCTTTGTCAATTTTGCCTTTTTTGCTGTTTTGTTTTCCTCCTCACACTCTTATGCAGTCACTTTCTCTTCTGTTTCCTGTTCTTTTGTTTCATCTTCTTCATCTGGCTCTTCCTCATCTTCTTCATCAATCCATTCTTCCTCTTCTTCATCACCTTTCTTCTTTGAACCACCTAAATTCTCTCCTGCCTTTTCCTTTCCTTTTGATGTCTTCTCATCACCTTCCTTTATGGTCTGTCCAAACAAAGCTTCAAGTGCATTTTGACTAGAAGGTGGTTGTGGTATATTGATAGTGGCAAGTTCACCTTCAAGGTGAACAAACATGGTGTGATCAGAGAACAACAAATTAATCACCTAGATTGGATATGATGTTGTATATTAGTTGCATCTTTAGGATACATTTTGACATATATTTCATCACATACATAAAATACAGCATTCCAACAACATTTTTCCTTGAGACTAGGATGGCTTGTTATTGCTCAAATCATATTAGCAGATGCAGATCCTGAAACCCAGTCCTTGTTGTAAAGTGACTTGTATTTGATGAAAGGTGAGAACCAAGCAGATACCTGTAAATAATATTAATGTCAGTTACATAGAAGTCATATAATTTATCTGTACTTGTGCATTTTTGAATAATACCAAAATGCACAGTTCATATAATAACAATAATAATAACAAAAAAACCTTTTCATCACTTGAACTGCACATTTTGGTACTAGGAATAAATGCATAGGATAGGCAATAAATACTCACTTCAAAGATACTCTCTAACACAGCCTTAAACTTCCTCTTCATCACAGCATAACACAAGTGTGTCATGAAAGGAAGGTGAACAAAGTCAGTCAAAGGAGCAATAAATTCTGGGTCCATCAAAAAACAAAACTTCACAGATGCTTGCTTCATCACTTCAACAGTTTCTTCCTTGACTTCCCAAAGCCTCTCTGCATCTGAAAGTTGTTTCACAACTTTGTCCAATGCCTGTGCAGCTGCCTTGCAATATCCAGCCATCACCTTCATATGTGCTCAATTATTCACATTCCTGAATGACTTGTAGACTGCTTGCATGTCAGGAAAATGATTCTTGAAAACCTCATTTAGAATCTTGAAGTGCTCCTTTGTGATTGCACCTTCAACAAGCTCTCTATGCCAAAAGTTCTGTCTTCTTCAGCCATACTTCTTTGACAACTTCTTTTGCTTGCTCTGGATTCTTGATATGTTCAACAAATTCTTCATATTCTGCATTCAAGAATGTGACATTTGAGAAACATGCTGCAAATCACTGCTGCAATATTTTGGTCATTGCAGAAAGCATCTGTTTCAACCATCAATATAAATAAATCATTTCACATAAATGCCATTGCATATATGCATATTTGCAAACTTAAATTTACCCCTCCATATGGTGATATTATTTCTTTATGGAATTTCCTCAACTTGAATGATGTGTCATGTACAAAATGTCACTCCACTTCCAAAAAACAGTCCATGATCATCTTCATATAGTCCTGTGACAGAAGCTCATATACTTTTGCCTTGTTTCCTTTCATTGTGCATGGATTTTTTGGCATGCTCTGAGCCAGATCCTCTTCTGCTCTCATTTCTTCAAATTACTAAATCAGTCCTTCTTTTGCACCTTTACAGTACACATGTTCCCTCTCATTTTGAGACACATATAGCAAAACCTTCTTTGACAACTTGTCTTTATACCATCAAGTCATTAGCATTTAATTACAATGTTTTATTCATATACCATCTGCTTATTTCAGAACAATTCCAAAATGTGCACACATAGAGTCTTTTCTCAACTTCATATGTGCCCAGTCAATGTCTTTTTGTGCATTTAGGACACAGGCATAAATGTGGGCACTTCTACCATATACATATCCACACATTTATGCATATGCTCCAAATGCATACACCATTGACTGTTCAGACAATACACTCAATATATGATTTGGTACTTACTTGCATCATAGATTTTCACTCCCTATTATCCCCTGAGTTCAATGATCAATTTCAGGTTATCCAGATGTGGCTTCATTGTCTCATTATACTTCATCAAAAGTTCACTCTCAACTACCTTGCCTTTTGACATCTTCAGTACCTGTTTCACCTCTATTGTCCACTTCCTCAGCTCACTCTTTTGTAAAGCCAGCCATTTGGATAATGCATCTGCATGGTGCTATCCACTCATAGCTGGTATCACAAAGTCTTTTGGTGCTTTGCTTGACAGATGTAGCACCAGGAGTTTCTGTTGAAGTGTTTCATGAGTAGAATACATACCCACCTCTATATAGTTTGGCTTGATGATAATTGGAATAAAATTCTTGATGCATCACCAATTTCACTTCCCAAACAGAAGCAGTTTCTTCAAAATATCCAACTGTGCATATCCAATCAGTGCATCATTGTGTTACAGACTTCAGTCATGACCTAACTTGCCCCTAGTCTAGGGTTCCAGATATGGCTTTCTCCCTTTCCTTGATTGCTGCCTGCAATAGTGCCTACAAGTATCTTATCGGATTACCTGACCATAAATGCTGGTCATCATGTGATCTATTGTTTATTCTCTTGTTTGTATCTATTGACACTTTTATAGATGCTTGGCATTCACCCTTCATTGCTGATGTGATCTCCCGATCTAGATCTCTGTTGTATCTTGATAGATCTCAGATCTCGTTCCCTAGATTCTTTCTTCACTTATCTATAGATTTGCCACATCTCATGGTACATGGCCATCTTTCATAGTTCTCATGGTCCCTGGCATCTCTTCTATTCTGCCACACCACATTTCTTTATCATATAGCATGCATCTACCTTATGGACTTCTACTATAGCCATAGATAGCAGATACTGACCCTTAAGGCCTGGTCTGTGCACATGTACTCATAGTATTTAATACATGGGCCTTAAAATCCTAGACCCCCAGTCTAGTTCTTCTCAGTGATTGACCCATAGTCTCATCTGAGTTCCACAGAATGAAATTTCCATCATCCCTTATTCCCAAGTTCTCTCATAGTCCAGTCAGTCGTAGAGGTCTATAGCAAAACCCTCTAAAGCAGATGTTCCCGGTCATCATCACTTGACCACAACCTTTACCTTAGGGTTATCCTCAATAGCTCCACTCAACGTCACTTTTTCAATTTGCTGCTGCTTCCTTTGCTTGCAATTGTAATGCTTTCTTATCCAATACTTCTATTCCAGTCACTGGTCCTTGATTTGCTAGTAATCCTTGAGCAACAGTCTAAAAAGTGTGAGCCATATTATTAGTAATATCAATATCAATCATTATCTTTGTTACATACATTTTTTCCTATTGTATTTCCTTTTTCACCTCTCAACTGCTTTGGTAGCTCTGCTCTTCCTCTACACTTCTCCTGTGGTGACTTTTTTGGTGGCATCAGGATGGTTTCAAATGGATCAGAGAAGATGGTGGTGGTAAAGAGTTAAGGTATGTAGCATATTGTTTCTTTGCTTATATTATGTCAGTTTCTAATCACATTATTTTTGGATCATGGGATATGATGTCACACTAGGTCTAGATAACCATGTGCACATTGTGGAACTTCTCCAAAATGCACTCTACATATTAGCATTTTACTGTACACTACATTGATCCATCTATTCTTAACTTCTTTTTAATAAATATATTCAAAATTCCATATGCTTCACAAACCAAGTGCATATTTTATTATCCAGACAAGGTACAAGCAATATAAAATATATTGTATGTAATAATCATGTCATGAATTCTTGTATTGGTTGTAAGTCTATCAATTAATATTCACCAGTACATTATAGTACTATTCCCATCAATGTATGATATGCATGCATTATGGTATTCTTCAGAAATGCACACAACAATATTATATTTGGATATATCATTATATATCAATATGCTTTTGTATACTATTATGAAACATAAAGATATGGGTTCACCAAATTATATGTAGTTTATATTTATTCCACATACACATTTAGGAAATATTCTAGAATGTACTGGATAAATTATTATTATTTGGTAAATAAAATTAAATCAAAATATATATTATACTAACCTAATTCATTTAATACAATGGAAGTTATTCTGTTTTCATTCAGTAAAGACCTTGCACATTCAAGTACATATAGATAATGCATGCAAACATTTCTCATTTTCTAAACCTGACCATGAACTAACCCTAAGGAGGTACAAAAACATAGTAAGAATACAAGTGCTGGCTAATTATTTCAAGTCAATTCTGTCATATCCCCCTTCTACTCATTGAGCATCCAGATCAATTCAGGAATGCATCTGAAATGCTATCTATTGGTTGTTCGATATATCTAAATGTATTTAAAAAATGTTCTGACTATCATACAAGTGCTGGCTAATTATTTCAAGCCAATTCTGTCATATTTACCTCCTATCCACTGAGCATCCAGATCAATTCAGGAACATATATATAGTGCTATCTGTTGGTTTTTCCATCCATGTTAATACATCAAAAACATATCCTGACTGTCATACAAGTGCTGGCTATTTATTTTGATGTAGTTCCATATATCCTCCTGCTACCTCTTGATTTCATCATATCAATTTTTTCTGACCACCAAATCATTCCAAATTTTGGCCAGGACTTCCTGTATATATATTCCACATTATGAGATACTTTGGAAGCCCACAGTTTGGTTTTCAGTTTTAGTTTTTAATTCCTAGACTAGTATATAGCTTGACATATGGATGTTCTGAGTCCAGTTCTGGAGATCATGAACTAAAATCAATCAATAGGTGGAAGGTAGCAGTGCACCAAATATTGAAAGACATGGGACAGTTTAACTCAAATATGATCAGTTTAGCCTGCAGAGCCCCAGTAGACAATGGCCATTCATGTACCACTATTTCCATATCCATAAGTTCTTGTTTGAAGTCATATCTGAAGCAATCATCCTGAGTAACAGAAGAAGAGTGACTGGTATTAAGACATTTTGCTTAATGTCAGCATAATGAGCATTGGCCATTTCCAGTTCAGCAACCTTCTCAATGACCACATCTGTACATCTGCTTCAATTTAAATATTGAGTGTCTGAAGATGTGGGAATCCTCTAAAAAAAATTTGAAGTGATTAAAAGGAAAAACACCAACCACCCACCATAAGATTGAAAGTGGCAATGAAAAAGGTATTGATATATTTGGCAAACATGACAAAAGCTTGGTATTTTGTAAAGTAGAAGATCCTCCAAGAAAATATGGTATAGATACCTCTAGAGAATAGTTGTAAAGCATAGAAATTATCCTATTGGCTATTTTGTTAAGAGTGACTCACAGCTCAGTTATGGTCAACAGCATGACTAATAGAAGCCTAGGGTCATTTCCATATATTTCCAATGCTCTCATAAAGTATGTGTTCACCAAACCCTCAAGTTCCATGCAAGGTTTGTCACTTTCTGTGACTTGCTTGATCCAGCTATCAAGCCTGTCTTCAACTGCTCACTCCAAGTCAATAAAGTGCAACATGGGGTTCAGACCAATATGCCTCCTCAAAAAAGAACCCCTTGAAAGACTAACAGTCATCCAGAACTCTGCAAGGATGGTGTATAGTGACTCCAAAAAGTGTTTCAATCTCTAATCCCAAACCAGGGCATGAAGTGCCCCACAATCACTTGTGGGAATTTTGCTTCGCTTGAGTGGAGGCAAATAATGTACAAACCCCTGGTTACAAATTATGTCACTGGGTGATGTAATCTATGTCAGGAGCTATTGAGATACACCACTTTTAAAACAGCAACACCATTGGAACAGATTTTGGACTTTTATTATAATATTTAGAATCTCAACCAAACATGACTTTATTTGGTCTTGTTTTGTGATACAAATAAAGATATATATTTAAACATGATGTCTGAGTTTCAAAACATTCCCACACTTCTTGTTCCTCTACCACTATTATTATGCAATCACTTTCCACTACTCAGCAAAATACCATTCTCTCTCAGCTTGATTCTGGTCACTCCCTCCACTCTATTGCATCCAGTACTAGTGTAGGCATTGCCACCATATCCAGGCTTCATTCTAAGGAGCATTCTGACCTTCAAAAATCTATTGGAGATCATCTACCAAAGCTTTCCCACATCAATATTTGTCATGCTCTCCACTTTATCTCATTTTAGAAGGCTGAGAATGCTGTCCAAGTGACCAAAGCACTTTCAGCCATCACCAACCAGCCTCTCCATGCCAATACCATCCACCTTCACTTGAAAAAGTCTGGGATGAAAGCTGTAGTCGAGTCCAAATTCCCTCTACTCTCTGCTAGGCATTGCAAAAATTGCATGGACTTTGCCATTGCTCATAAGGATTGGACTATAGAGGACTGGAAGAAGGTGATATGGTTTGATGAGACCAAAATCAATCACCTAGGGTCAGATGGGTGCAAATGGACTTGAAAAAAGCCAGGTGAGGGGCTGAGTGACAGGCTAGTATAAGGTACAGTCAAGTTTGGTGGAGGTTCTGTGATGGTATGGGGGTGTATGACTTGGCAGGGAGTTGGCTATGCTGCTAAGATTGATGGTAGATGGATGGGAATCTCTACCTCCAAATTTTGACAGATGAACTGCTGAATACTCTGCAATATCATGATCTCAATCCATCTGATATTATTTTTCAGCAGGACAATAACCCCAAGCATATCTGTAAAAAGGTAAAGGCATGGCTGAAAGAGCAGGATTTTGAGACTATGGTATGGCCTGCACAGTCTTCTAACCTCAACCCTATTGAGCATCTCTGGGGCTACCTGAAGAGGAGGCTGGCAGAGTATGAAAATCCTTGCAATGGGATTCATCAGTTATAGAATAGGATTCAAGAGGTATGGGAGCAGATACCAGCTGAGGAGTATCAGAAATTGATTGAAAGCATGCCAAGGAGGGTCCAGGCTGTGATTAAGGCAAAAGAGGGATGTACCAAGTACTAATATATACCTAATACTCATATTATTATGAAAGTCCAAAAACTATTCCAATGGTGTTGCTGTTTTAAAAGTGGTGTATCTCAATAGCCCCTGACCTGCAGGGGTCACATGACCCAGTGACATAATTTGTAGCCAGGGGTTTGTACATTATTTGTCTCCACCAAAGCAAAGCAAAATTCCCACAAGCAATTGTGGGGCACTTCATGCCCTAGTTTGGAGTTAGAGATTAGAATGCTTTTTGGAGTCACTATATAGGGTTGAATTGGGTGTTGATGGGAGTGATATTATGATTAGCAAGGAAATCACAAATGTAGTCTCCACTACTCTGTAATGACAGCAAAATATCTTGAGAAAGATCATATTGAGAGGGTGTCCAAAATACATGATGAATTGCCTACACTTTCTAAACATCTTTACAAGCATCAATCAAAGGGAATTGCAAGTTTTCAACAATGTCACAGGGCCAATCTGGAGTAGAAGAATCAAGCTTCCACCAATAAAAGTACTAGAAATACTATTACATGCCAAAATGCAAATTTGATGCAAGAGAGTCTTGAAGATAAAATACTAGACATCAAGAAGATATTGCACTTGGCTGACATGAGTTGACCAATCATATAAATCAAAATGCTTGTGAGCTGCCTTCAAGAGGACAAACAAAAGGTAGAAGATGATGCCAATAGGCTTGATGATAACATTGGAGAAGAAAGGGAAAATAGGCCCTTGATGACACAAATGCATAGCTCAAAGAGATCAACACTGTTTGTCTCTAGCTGGGTATATCTTCCCTGGTATGCACTACTCATTTTACTGTTGATTGCATCTCCATGGGCAAATGCCATAAAAACTCCTTGTATCAAACTCATCTCAGAAACCAGTCTGAATGCTATTGTGGACAGTTGTCCCATGCATCCACACCCAAAATAAATCACACTATGTCATATGATGGATGCTCAGACTAGAAAAAGATACAATTATACAAGGCATGCTAGTCAGGAGCAGAATAAAGGCAAGCAGAAGACAAAAACACATTTTTTACTACTATTCTCTATATATCAGTTCTGATTCTTCACAATGAGCCATTTGATCTCTTGATTATGCTCTACAAATCCAATGTCTGCCCACACATGCTCACCATCTCCATTAATGACATTGGATACCACTTTGTATGCTTGACCATATTCATAATCATGTGTAGCACCTGAAAACTCCATCATAGCAGGTTCAGGATCATCTTGAGCAGCATGGTCATCATGGATCACAGTTGACTTTGAGCTGGAACTCATCCCAATGGATCCAGACAATATCAAATAGACTCCATTCACAGCCATGTCTTCTTGGTTGATGTCATGCAGCCATGTGTCAAAGTCTTGTCAGATGTTAAGCTTCTTGCAGAATATGGTTGATTTGGACTGAAGCTTTTGACTATCAGCATATGATTCTCAACCGTTTCCAAGCACATTCTTGATGCTTTTCATGTACGTCAATACTTGTTGCTTGATTTTTTGAGCCCAAAAGATACAGTGAGGTGCAAAACCATTGCAATGCCTAACCACAAACCGGGGCGTGAAGCGCCCCGCAATCACCTGTGGACATTTCACTTCGCTTTGGTGAGAACAAATAAAGAGCAAACCCTTGGCTACAACATTGCCTCCTGGGTCATGTGATTATGTTCACACACTGTCAAGATACATCCATTTCAAAACAGCAATAGCATTGCA
>JBBPMT010000597.1:0-13535 GCA_038090455.1 Garcileccinum viscosum
TGCCAGTGTGGGAGCCCGTGTTCACATACAGAAACGCAGCTGTGTGATGCCGGTGGTGGTCTGGGGCAGCTCTGTGTTCCAAGTTGGGCAGGTCCCCTTGCAACCGTGCATGGACCGTCGGGACACCTTCACCGTCACCTGGACACTCTCCTTTGACTTCTCGTGTTCGTCTTCAGAGTCGCAAAGTTCAAATGATAGATCCTCAAGTGCTGGGACTCGCGCCGCATCCGTACATCGAAAACTGGAGTTTGCGGAAGTTGTGTGTATTCCATCACTTTGAGGACCTGTTTTCATAAATCCCAAGGGGTGGAAATAGACAAAATGACAGGACCTGACTGAACTGGTGAGAGAAAGTACGACATGGCCCTTGAGGTGAGCTGTCAGTGGAGTTCGAATCCGGATCAGTGAAATGCGTCCCTAAGCCAACGAAAGAATGTACCAACGGGATTTCTCTCCTAGCAGAACTGACTCAGGCTCTGCACCCTTGCATAGCTCTAGAACGCCCCACACGCAAAACCTCCCCACACTTCGTCAGCCAAACATGCTCTTTTTTCTCGTTCACATTCCTCACACATTCACCGAAAACGACCGCAAACCCAAACATCTCCCCTGTCGTCATCAACATACCGTCATACATCCGCCTCACAAATGGCAGGAACCTAAGAACTCCGTACGCAGACATGAGAGGTCCCACGAGCACGCCGAGGTTCATCCATCCAGGCCGGCGCTGTTAGGTGGGAAATGTGAATGAACCGAGGATCCTGCACACGGAGATGGTCGTGCAGATGAGTACTGGCGAGGTCTAGTCCATGTGCACCTTCGTCTTGCCAAAGAGTATTGCTACTGAGCTGATGGTCGTGAAAGCTGGGAACGTTCACGGGTTAAGTGAGAGGTGGAATAAAGGTGAGAAGGACAGACGGTGACGTAGCGTCGGAAGAGGAACCGTGTGTTGAGGTATCGAAAAGTGTGCTAGCACGAGTAACTAATGGCAACATTCCCTGGGTAACACTGCTATGATTTGGTCTGTTATTCGTGATAGACACTTTGGGTGCTCGTTATACTTCCTGGTCCGCTACACGACGACGCTCTAGGAAACCATATGGCAGGGGTACTGAAAACAACAGCTGCCAAACACCGCCCAGCTTGATTGCCAGCCGGAGTAAGAAGGTGGGTTCGTGGAACTGTGTGACAGGCATGAGGGCAAGGAGGAGCATTAGGATATGGGCAACATATCTTGATACGACATCCTGAGACGAGATGTAAGACGTCGCACAGAAGAGGGCCAACACATACACCTCATGAGCCGGGCAGTGGTTGACTGGTCGTCCACTTGTGTGGCAGCATCGGCAGTGCCAAGCAATGGCGCAGAGATGGCGTTGAGATCTGAAGCTACAGATGGGGCCTTTTGTGCCTTTGCCGCCTTTCTCTTTCTCTTTCTCTCCTCCTCGTCTCCCCTCTAGGTCCTCTCGAGTCCCCCTTCACGATATACGCCAAGTCAGGTTTGGTGCCTCCACTGTTTCCATGAATGCCTTTCTCCATCCACTCGTCCGCGAGCCTCCGACGGTGATCCGAGCACCTGCGATTGAGAATGCGACGAGTAGAGGCTTGCAAGTGGTCGCTGGCAGGAGGTCGTATTCAAAGTACAAACGACCAAGACAAAGATCGACTTACTGCCCGCGATGTTACCCATTGATTGAGGGCTTGTGGGGCGACGGGAACGCAGGTGGAGTAGAAACTCACACATGGTTAGGAGGCGTGGAGATCGGGGACTCAGACGTGGACGAACCTGAAGCGGGCAGTATCGATCCAAAATGAGTCAATCTCGACGGAACAGTGTTCTTCTGCTAGTAGTGAGCCGCGGACGAACATGGTTCAAGGTGATCTGGCTGCAAGAATCCAATGTCCCTCGCAAACTGCGAGTGGAGACAAATCAAAAGAGGGAGCGTGAGAAACACGGTCACGAAAACTTGGTTACCAACCACGAGACCAATCATAGCAGAGTCACGGTATGCCCCAATCACAAACAAGGCTGGAGTAACGGCCAGCAGGAAAATTGCCGTCGGTTCTCTCTCTTCCGAAGGATACAATCATTGCATCGATAAGGGATGGTTGAATTATGCGTTGCTGAATGTCACGTCCCGAGAGATTGTCAGAAGTCAACAGGGACTCTGCCGGTGGCCCAAGAGCATTAATATTATATCACAATGCAATACAAGTATATGGTCATGTATGGAAACACACAATTCAGACTTGACCTCATCACATTTATACTTGAAAGTAAAATAGCTTGGGTACCATTCATGGAAAGCGCAGCCAGAGTGAGCGGCTTGAGTCACTCAGTGGGTGCTCAGGTGCTCAAATCCAACGCTGGCAACAAAATGGAATACTAAGTCAGTTTTAACAACATTTTCAACAATTTTTGGCGTGCTTGCTTCGAACATTAGTACTGGCTGGTTTCGAAAGCAACGGCTAAGATGAACACTGGAAAGCCCTGCAAACTCATGCGGTTGCGTTGATCCTCGGACTAGTCTCTTTCCCAGAATTATCAACTTGAATCAGGTACTCAGACTGACAGACTGTACAGCACTTCGAGCAAAACCACGTCGGACCACTCCTTCACATGACCGGTGACGTGTGATGAGGCGCTGTTAGAAACGTCTCCGAATTCCGGCCACACCTTCGGCAAGTGCAGCCTATCCTATGAATGTCACGGACTGTATCTGGAAGAAGCCGATCGTCTGGGCTGTTTCAAAGCTCCATTGGAGCACGACGAACGTGTTCTCTTATTCCTCCCGACATCCAATGGGACCTACAAGTATCGGAGATCGGAAGTAGATGAGAATTGATCGAGGTCATTCGATGTGCTGGCTTCGAGTCCTTCGCCCTCACAGTGATTACCAAGTACTGCATCGGCTCTACATCCTATTCTTCAACGAGATACGCATATGTTTCCAGAGATGGCAGCACAAAACACAGGCAACCTCGGCTTCGAAAACATTGGAGAGAAATCTGACCGCTTCAGGGTCCTTATCATTGGACGAGCGAATGCTGGCAAGACGTCCATTCTTCGCTCCATCTGTAACTCTACGGAAAGCCCGGAAGTCTATGATGGAAAGGGTAACAAGGTGCGAACTGCTGAGGAGTCTGAGTCATATAGTGACGAAACCGCACGAGTAGATCGATCTAGATCAAGTTGAGGGATCCGAGTGGGTGAGTATCGGCATGTATTGAACCCAGACATGAAGGTACTGGGTGTCCTTTCATTGACATATATCAATAGCGTGGAATGCATGACATTGAGAACGAATTGATCTTCCGGAGCAATGACAAATTCGTCTTCCATGACTCACGAGGTTTCGAAGCTGGCTCTGAAGAAGAGTTTCAACGATTGAAGGTTTTCATTGTTGACCGTGCAAATACCACTTTTCTCAAGAAACGCATTCATGCCATCTGGTACTATTTTTTCGGGTAGTGTGGGTACTCATTGACTAACAATTTCCATGTACAGGTATTATATCCCAATGGATAAACTTGAACGAGCAATTCAACGTTCTGAGGAGATGTTTTTTAGTGAAATTGATCCCCAAAATAGTGAGTTCATATTGTTAGAGTCGTCTCTAGTTTAGTTGACAGCTAGTCCAGCCCCTGTTGTTGTTTTGTTCACGAAATATGACTGCCTCTTGCACATGGCAATGGGTAGAATGGCTGGTGCTGATCGAAACCTGTCAATGATTGAAAGGAGAGAAAAGGCACAGGCACTTGTGCCTGCAATTTTTGAAAGAGAAAATTTATGGGGACGTCTCTGTCAATTCAAGTATCCTCCAAAGTATAGTGTTTGCATTGGAGGTATTTATTATTTTACTTCATCAATGCTTCAGTTGGAAAAATTTAAATGCATGATTGAAGGAATGCACAAACCTGATGAGGGGCAGTGTAATATCCTGTTAGAGAAGACAGCAAAAGCTCTAAATGGGGAAGCTTTGCAAATACTGTTTGTTACTGCCCAGAAAAATAATATAGCACTGTGCATGAGATATGCACTTGAAGAGTAAGTTGATAGAATTTATATTGTCATGTGTAGTTGATGATTCAATGAGCAAAGAATTATATCACAAATAGATGTGCTACATAATTCTGCACTTCCTATACATAGCATAAAAGAGATTGATCCCAAAAAGCTTGCAAAATGGTTTCCACATTTTTGGGTGAGACAGTTTTGACATAAATCAGCTTTTAAATAAGGCAGAAATGTTCTGACTATTATCATATGGGTGTGGAGACTATAGGCAGTAAGTTATACATTCTGGAAAAATAAAAATAAAAACTCATAAATATCATTTATAATTTATTCTGCTGTGAAAATGACAGAAAGTAAGTCATGGATTATGGAATGATTCAGAGTGGTGATGCTGATAGTGTGTCTATTCATTTGTCATTCTGTTCTGAAAATGGAAGCTTGTAAGTTGTTCATTATAGTGTGGTGATGCTGATGATCCATTTCCATTCATCTCTTATACTGCTCTGGAAATAATAGCATGTGAGTTGTGGATTGTGAAATGATTTAGAGTGGTGATACTGATTATCTATGTTTATTCATTCTTCATTCTGTTCTGAAAATGATAGTTTGTGAGTTATGTACTATTGTGAAATGATGCAAAATGATGATACTGATGGTCCATGTCTACTCATTATTTATTCTGCTTCAAAAATTACAGGGAGTAAGTTGTAAATTTTGGAATGATTCAAATGGTGATGCTAATGATACATATATATTTATGCTTGATTTTTCTCTGAGAATAACAGTCTGTAAGTCATGGATTGTACCATGACTCAAAGCATTCATGCTGATTATCTATATCTATTCATTCTTTATTCTGCTTTGAAAATCATAGTATGTAAGTTGTGGATTGTACCACAATTAAGAGTAATGATGCTGATGATCTATCTCCATTCAATTTTTATTCTGCTCTGGAAATAACAGCAGGTGAGTTCTGCACTGTGGAATGATTTAGAGTGATGATATTAATGATCTAAAATTATTCATCCTTACTTTTGATCCAACAATGACAGTATGTGAGTTGTGCATTGTGAAAGAATTCAGAGTGATGATGATAATGATCCATATCCATTTGTTCTTCATTTTGTTCAAAATGTGACAGGATGTGAGTTCTTTATTGTGGAATAATTCAGAGTGATAATGATAATAACTCATGTCTATTCATCCTTTATATTGCTGTGAAAATAACAGAGAGTAAGTTATGCACTATGGAATAAATCAAACTGGTTATGCTAATGTTCCATATTCATTCATCATTTATTTTTCTCTGGAAATAATAACAGTATGTAAGTTATGAATTGTGGAAGGATTTACAGTCAATCATTGGTGATGCTGATGACTCATGTCCATTCATTATGATGCTGCTCTGGAAATAACAGCTGGTGAGTTATGAATTGTGCCATGGTTCAGAGTGGTAATGCTAATAATTCATATCTAATGACTCTTTATTCTGCTCTGAAATGACAGTCAGTGGGTTGTCAATTGTTCCATAGTTTATAGGAGTGGTATATATTGATGATTTGTGTCCATTTATCTTTCATTCTGCTGCTTTGAAAATTACAGTATGTGAGTTATGGATCACATCATAATTTAGAGTGGTAATGCTAATGATTCATGTTCATCCATCCTGCATTCTGCTCTGAAAATAATAGCAAGTGAAGTGTGCATTGTGGAATAATTCAGAATGGTAGTGCTGATGGACCATATACATTTATTCTCCACCCTCCTTTGAAAATCATAGACAGTAAGTTGTGGATTGTGCCATGATCAAGTGGTGATGTTGATGATCCATGTCCATTCATCCTTAATTCTGATTTAAAATGACAGTATGTGAGTTGTGAATTGTGAAATTATTCAGAGTGGGGATGCTGATGTTATCTCCATGTTCATTCAACATTCAATTTGCTCTAAAATGACAGGGAGTGAGTTGTGGATTGTGCCATGTTTCAAAGTGGTGATGCCAATAATCCATATCCATAATCCATATCCATTCATTCTCCATTCCACTTTGACAATAACAGAGAGTAAGTTGTGCATTGTTGAATTATATAAAGTGGTCATGCTCATAGTCAACATTCATCCATCCTTTATTCTGCTCTCAAAATAACAGGATGTGAGTTGTAATTTGTGAACTGATTTACAGTGGTAATGCTGCTCACTCATGTTCATGGACTCTTCATTTTGCTTTGGAAATGAAAGCAAGTGAGTTATGGATTATATCATGATTTAGAGTAGTATTGATAATGATTTGTGTCTATCATTCTTCACTTTGCTCTGTATATGACAGTCTGTGAGTTATGGATTGTGCCATAATTCAAAGTGGTGATACTAATTATCCATGTTAATTTATCCATTGTTTCACTTTGAAAATTGTAGTATGTAAGTCATGGATTGTATCATGATTGAAGGTAGTGATGCTAATGATCCATGTTTATTCATTATTCATTCTGCTCTCAAAATAACAGAAAGTGAGCTGTAAATTGTAACACAATCTAGAGTGATCATGTTAATGATCCATGTCCATTTATCCTTCATTTTGTTGTTCAAATAATAGATAGTAAGTGGTAGATTGTGCATGATTCAGAGTAGTGATGCTGATGATCCATCTCCATTCATTGTTCATTCTGCTTTGAAAATGACAGTATGTAAGTTGTATATTGTGAAATTATTCAGAGTGATGATGCTAATAATTCATGTCCATTCATCCTTCATTCTTTATTTTGCCACCATAACTATAGGCAGTGAGTTGTACATTGCGGAATGACTCAATGTGGTGATGGTGATGGTCCATGTTTATTTATTATTGATTCTACTGCAAAAATTATAGGAGGCAAGTTGTATATTATGAAATGTGGCAAAGTGGCAATGCTGATCATCTATGTTCATCTATCATTCATTTTGATTTGAAAATGATAGATTGTAAGATATACATTTTGGAATAATTTATAGTATGTTAACATATATTCATTTTCTATTTTCTGTGGAAAATCATAGAATGTAAGTTGTATCTTGTCATTCTATTAAAAACAATATATTTACTTGTCTTATTTCTGAATATGACAGACAGTAAGTTACATATCTTGAAATACATTTATTGCAAAAAGTTAATGTTTTTATTTTCTTCAATTCTCACTTTTGTTTATTGTATGCAGATGGTATATTCATTATATTCAAGTTATGAGATGATGAAAATTGGATTCCTTTTCATATCATCTGTTATAATTTTGGATTATTTAGTTGGTAATGTTTACATCATTTTATCATTTTTTTCAGCACTCTAATTATATTTTACATTGATCTATTTTATTTGTACTAGATTGTATGTTATATTTCATTTTTATTTTGTAATTTTAGTGACTTTATTATATAGAAGGTAGATTTTATTTTGGAAACCATCTATCACTATATTTATGACTATTATGTTGTATATTTTATAGGAGGTAAGTATTATATTATTTTTTGATGGTTTCTCAGATTATTCTATAATTTGAAATTTGAAGATTGTGAGATGACATATTATTTTTGATGATTGAGTAATGCTACATATATCATTATAATGCTATTTTCAGGATGTAAGCTTTGTTACTATTATGGAAATTATCCACCTCTAATATATAGTATCATTACATTACTGGATATTTCACTTTTATAAATTCTAGTCTGTAAGTATTTGTTGTATATTCTCCATTGTGTATCTTACTTGCTTTTTTAGATGGTAAATCACTTTTTCTTATTTAATAGTTGTAATTTATAACAAACAAATAATTATTAGCTCATTTGTGATACTCCAGTATGTATTTATATTTATATTGAGTTTGTTAATTATATCATTGTCATTTATAGCATTTTTTCTTCATCAATGAATCTGACATTCTATCACAAAAAAATGTGGTAAATCTATAATCAATCTTATATTCTATTGTTACATCATAATCAAAATTTATAGATAAATCTTGGTACTTGGCAGCACATCCTTCAGATTTACATTGGTATATCTTCTTTTCTATGTTAAAATGTATTACTTTATTACTTTATACTGTAGATATGTTACTTGTTTTGCAACATTCTTTTTATCTTTTCCAAGCACAAGTCTCTCAACCAATTGCATCTGCTCTTGAAAAGTACAAGGCATCAGATGTACCCAAGCAAGTCAAATCAGCCATGAAAGAAGTTTTCAAAATGTATGGAAGAGCATCTAAAGAAGATAAGATAGAAATGCTCTTGAAAGTTGTTCTTTGCAATGAAATAAGTATGTCAAGTATATTCATTTTTATATTGTATGTGATAACCATTTTTTATTTTAGCACTTTTATAAAGACATATTCCATGAAATTCAAATATGTGGAGCTAGATTACAAGAAAAGAGATTCAATGGTTGAGAAAAGTTGTAATCAAAGAATTCATTGTAAAATGTATTCTACTTTGGATAAATCCTTTGTATAGACAAAGAATTAAGGATAACTATGGAAAAAAAATCTATCATTATTTCCATCAATAACCATGAATATTGAGAATACTCACTAAAAGCATTATATGGACTGGAATGCTCTAGAGAAACCATGGTCTGCATAGTGGCATAACATTTCCACATATCTTGGATCTAGCCATCTTCAATATACTAATCTATTTTGAACAGACATAGCTGCTGCCATGCAATGAGAAAAGATGTTTGGACCTGTCATCTCCTGCTCTCCAAAATATAAACAATTTCTATGCAGCCTGACTAAATAATCTGCCCTCTGGATCATAATCATGATCAAGAATAATACAGGAGGTGGAAAGTTCTTGATATACTGTATGGTAAAGATAGAAGAATACAAGAACATGGATGGTGAGTTCATGATATTACTGTTTCCACAATTTTGGGGAAAAGGTTATGGAGCTGAGGGTATGACATATGCTCTTGAGTATGCATTCAGTGCCCTTGGGCTATAGTACATGTCATTATCAGTCCTAGAAGGGAATGTTGATGCTTGAAAAGTATATGAAAAGTTGTGAGAATAAATAATGGTCAACATTAAAAGCAGGTCAACATTGTTCAATTATCTAGAGGTTTTCAAGAGGTGGAAAGAAAAAGGTGAGGAAATTGGACTGAAGAAATTTGGGAAATATATACAAGAGATTTTGGAAGAGGAATGGGCTGCATTGAATAATACAGGTAACAACTAGATCCAATGGTCTCCAATGGTCCCTGTTTATGGAAATTCTCATTTAAATGCCATTATTTTACATGAGGATACTTATTTATGGAATAATGGCATAGAATGTATGTTTTTTTAATATCAAGCAATATCTGAAAGAGAGAGTCAGGTCATAGACCAAGTTACTGACAGAAAAATGACCTCAGATAGAATCCTTAATATCTTCCAATGCTCTGAGCAAATGCTATGTCAAAATTCTATCCACAATATACTAATATAAACCTGTGTCTTTTGCTCAAACTTCTCAATGATGCTTGTGTATCAGAGTATTATCTTCATACAACTTCTAGAGTGCACTCACATTGAGAGAAGACATCTTGGACCTTTATTTTGATTCTACAAATGCTGCAAATGACTTTGAGGAGAAGTAGAAAGCTAAAAGTTGAATTGAATCTAGATCTTGTCCAGCTTGAAGGAATGGATTTCTCTCTATGAATGGTTCTGTTGCAAATCATCCAGCAACCTAACTAGACCCTAGTCTAGGGTTCTGCATCCAGCTTGTCTCCTATATTCTTATCTTCTTGCATATTTATTGGGTTACATGACTAGCTCCATAAACATACATTATATTATGTAATCTGATGTTTATTGATTATTTACCTCTATTGACACTTTTATAGATACTTGTAACTTATAGATCCTCAGTCTTCTTCATCATTGATGGTATAGTGGCTCAAAAAAGTGTTCCAATATTTAGCTATTTTGAAAGGGTTTGATATTTTCAAGTGAACTGGAAGGAGTTAGCCCTAAACTTTGCTGAGTCATCAATGGTCCTAACCCCTGCCTTGAATATGAGCTCTTGGTCATGTGATTTGGTTCCCATGGCAGTGAGATATAACCATTTTAAAATGACATGTCATTGAGACACTTATTTGATCCTGATGCTATTAGCCATTATTTAGTAAATAACATAAGGTTCTGATAGATGCTATGCTTCAACCCTGTCTAATTATGTAAGTTACATAATCCTAAGCAATATGAAGAGTAGGGCTACCACTCAGATAACCCTACTTCAGCATGAAATCCATTTCTTCCTCTATTATAGCCAATATCCATTTTCTCTTTGAATCTGGCCTTTTAGCTAGAAAGATATTCTCCCAAATTGGTCTAGGAAAGTCTACTGTAGCCAGGATTATTAAAGAGATCCATCCAGGCAAGGAAAATATCAAATTAGAATGTTTTTTCAAACTTTCTCCTACTGACAAAAGAAGAATTGTCTCTAGTATTTCTTTTGGCAAGGTTGAAAATGCTGTGCAAGCAATTCATCTGATCAATTCTGCTCTCTCCTCACCTGTCTCCTCCCAAACTGTTTGCAATGTTCTCAAATCTGCATCTCTAAAGGCTATAGTCAAAAAAAAAAGAAATCACTTTTGTCTGCTAGGCATAGGAAATACAAGCTGGCCTTTGCTCTCAAACACCAACACTGGAAAGTGGAGGACTGGACTAGGATTATTTGGTCAGATGAAACCAAGGTTAATAGGATTAGGTCAGATGGAAGGAAGTATGTATGGAAAGTGGCAGGAAAGCCTTTGCAAGACAAGGAAGTACAAGGAACATTAAAGTTTGAAGGAGGTTCTTTGATGGTTTGGGGGTGCATGGGCTGGAATGGGGTGGGAATCCTTGCAGAGGTAGAAGGAAGGATGAATGCTGAGCAGTATGTCTTTATTTTGGAGAATAATCTGTTTCTACCTGTTGTAATCTCTGTTATGACCTATCTAAACCCCAATCTAGGATTCCAGATATAGCTTTCCCCCTTTCCTTGATTGCCACCTGCTTTAGCACTTGTGAGTATCTTATCGGGTCACATGACTATAGATGCCAGTCATCACATGGTCTATCATTTATTCCTTTGTTTATATCTATTGACACTTTTATAGATGCTCAGCTCTTCACCTTTTATTGCCGATGTGATCTCCCGATCCAAATCTCCATTGTATCTTGATAGATCTTGGATCTCATTCCCTTGATCTTCTATTTGCTTATCTATAGATCTGCCATACCTTATGGTATGTGGCCATCTTTCATACTTTTCATGGTCCCTGGCTTCCATTCTGCCACACCACATTGTTTACTTCTATCTAGTATACGTTTACCTCATGGACTTATCTCATATAGCCATAGATAGCAGGTACCTGCCCTTAAGGCATGGTCCATGCACTGTACTCAATAGTATTTAATACTTGGGCTTTGAAGACTAGATCCCCAGTCTAGTTTTTCTTGGTGATTGACCTTTAGTCTTATCTGAGTTCCACAGAATGGGATTACATCATTCCTTATTCCTGAGTCATCTCTCATAGTTGTCGTCAATCGCAGAGGTCTATAGCAAACCCTCCTTAGCGACTCTCCAGCCATCGTCACTTGGCAACTCCTATTCTAGGGTTTATCCCAATAGCTCCTAACGTCGCTAATACTACCATGAAAATTCTGGAATTCCTAAACAAAGCATTATCTTTCAGCTAGATAATAACCCCAAGCACACCTCTAAAAGGGCCCAGGAATGGTTGGACTCTCAAGAAATTCAGGTCCTTGATTGGCCAGCATGATCTCCAGACCTTAATTCCATTGAGCATCTCTGGCAAATCCTCAAAAAGAAGCTCAATAGCTATGGAACACCACCAAAAGGGGTTTGGGAGCTTTGAAAGAGGATTGAAGTGCAATGAGGCAAGATAGATGTTGAAGAGTGTCAGAAATTGATAGAAAGTACAGTAACTCCAAAAAGTATTCCAATTCCTAACTCCAAACTGGGGCACAAAGCACCTTGCAATCACTCATGGGAATTTCACTTCACTTTGGTGGAGACAAATAATGTACAAACCCCTGGCTACAAATTATGTCACTGGGTCATGTGATCTAGGTCAGGGGCTATTGAGATACACCACTTTTAAAACAGCAACACCATTGGAACAGTTTTTGGACTTTTATTATGACATTCAGAATCTCAACCAAACATGACTTTATTTGGTCTTGTTTGGTGATACAAATAAAGATATACATGTAAGCATGATGTCTGAGTTTTAAAATATTCCCATGCTTCTTGTTTCTTTACCACTATCATCATGCAATCACTTTCCACTAAGCAAAATACCATCCTCTCTCAACTTGATTCTGGTCACTCTCTCTACTCTATTGCTGCCAGTACTGGTGTAGGCATTGCCACCATATCCAGACTTTGTTCTAAAGAGTATTCTGACCTCCAAAAGTCTGTTGGAGGTTGTCCATCAAAGCTTTCCCCTACTAATATTCTCTATGCTTTCTACCTTATCTCATCTCAGAAGGCTGAGAATGCTGTTCAAGTGACCAAAGCACTCTCAGCCATCACCAACCAGCCTGTCCATTCCAATACCATCTGCCTCCACTTGAAAAAGTCTGGGATGAAAGCTGTAGTCAAGTCCAAATGCCCTCTACTCTTTGCTAGGCATTGCAAAAATCACATGAACTTTACCATTGCTCATAAGAATTGGACTATAGAGAACTGGAAGAAGGTGATATGGTCTGATGAGACCAAAATCAATTGCCTAGGGTCAAATGGATGCAAATGGGCTTGGAAAAAACCAGGTGAGGGGCTTAGTAACAGGCTAGTACAAGATACAGTCAAGTTTAGTGGAGGTTTTGTGATGGTATGGGGGTGTATGACTTGGCAGGGAGTTGGCTATGCTGCTAAGATTAATGGTAGAATGGATGGGGATCTTTACCTCCAAATTTTGAAGGATGAACTGCTGAATACTCTGCAGTATCACAATCACAATCCATCTGATATTATCTTTTAGCAGGACAATAATCCCAAGCATACCTGTAAAAAAGTGAAGGCATGGCTGAAAGAGCAGGATTTTGAGACTATGGTATGGCCTGCACAGTCTCCTGACCTCAACCCCATTAAGCATCTCTGGAGTTACCTGAAGAGAAGGCTGGCAGAGTATGAAAACCCTTGCAATGGGATTCATCAGTTATGGGATAGGATTCAAGAGGTATAGAAGGAGATATCAGCTGAGGAGTGTCAGAAGTTGATTGAAAGCATGCCAAGGAGGGTCCAGGCTGTGATTAAGGCAAAATAGGGATATACAGTGGCTCAAAAAAGTGTCCCAATGTTTAGCTATTTTGAAAGGATTTGACATTTGCAAGTAAACCAGAGGGAATTAGCTCTAACACTTGTTGAGTCATTAATAGCCCTAACCCTTGCCTTGAATATGAGCTCTGGGTCATGTGATTTGGTTCCCATGGCAGTGAGATATAACCATTTCAAAATGACATGTCATTGGGACACTTATTTGACCCTGATG
>JBBPMT010000601.1:2075-13496 GCA_038090455.1 Garcileccinum viscosum
AATATTTTCATAAAAAGGCGACACCTATGCTTTGCGGCGCACAGAGACCGATCCCTATGGAGTTTTCAGATATTGAACCGTGGGTGTCGGTCGGACGGTGGATTCACAAACGAGGGATATACAACATCAGCCCGTGGGATCGAGAAAGGCTGAGGCAAACCTTGGTAAAGGTCGTGCATGTAGAAAGGTGTGGGTTCGTATTTCGATTATGTAGGACATTCTGGAGTGGCACAACTTCGTTGTCGCTCTCGGCGACAGTAACCTGAAAATGCGATTAACTTGAGTTGAATTGAAACCGGTCGGTTACAACTGATTCTGTGTTGCCCTTGGTTAAACCTCGCCGAGACATACGGGATCGTTCAGATCAACTTTCCATGTTACACCAACCACACGGTTATAAACAGTTTCTGTTCGAATGAATGCCTAACCCATTCTAGACATCATTTTTTCTAGTCAGAAAGTCGAACCGGAATGTTACAGTAGATATGCTCCGCACCTCGTAAATGGCGAGTGTCCCTGTATCATGCCCTACGTACAAACCTGTAATATGAACTCCGATGCCTCAATGCGCCATGGCACACTTTCGCTTCAAGTTGTTGAAAGTACCAACAAGAGGATCCGAAGACTTATCCGCAAACTCGATCAGGAGAAATTGGTCGCGCAGGAACCGGGATAGACTCTCCTGCCTTTCAAGCAATAGCATCATTTTGTAGTAAGTCGAGCATCACTGATAACTGTACACGCGATTTGGAGTAGGAAACGTACTAAATGGTGGCCGGCGGCAATTCCCGCGTGTCGTATCGCTGATGTAAGCCAGGAGGACTCAGAAGCTGGTGTTGAAGTTGTCAGTCATTCGGCGAGGGTTCGACTCGAGGACTGCTTTTGATTTCCAACTGGCCGGACCTTCTCTCCAAGGTGTTAGAAATCAAGTGCACCCTTCAATCGAAGTAGCAACGTCCCAACAACTTTTGGAAGAATGGCAGATACTGGCACTCCGACTCTGAGCGTGACTTTGCTAGGTGCTGGCCAAGAAGTTGGACGTTCCTGTTGTGTACTCCAATACAGAGGAAAAACCATAGTATGTGATGCCGGTGTTCACCCTGCTTACAGTGGAATGGCATCTCTGCCATTTGTCGATGAACTTGACTGGAGTACCGTGGATGCCGTTTTGATCACCCAGTACGTCGCGAGTTTATCGTCCTTGCTGAATACTGACTAGTTACTCTTGTCATGCAACAGCTTTCATCTTGATCATGCCGCCGCGCTAACCTACATCATGGAGAAGGTGGCATTTCATCTGTTATCTATTCCTTTTTTCGGCTGACTTCTCCGCAGACCAATTTCAGGGATGGTAAAGGGAAAGTATACATGACACATCCGACAAAAGCTGTGCACAAATTTATGATGCAAGACTTTGTCCGTATGAGGTTTGTTGTCCGACTGCGCTTCTTCCAGGCCCGCCAGTTAATACCAGCCATTCAGCTCTTCGTCATCCGATGCCTTGTTCACGCCCTTAGAGCTTTCCATGTCGCTTTCTTCAATCATTCCAGTTTCAGCGCATCAATTAATCACGCCGTGTCCGGGCGTTTCATTCACTCCATATCACGCAGGACACGTGCTGGGAGCATGCATGTACTTGATTGACATCGCAGGCCTCAAGATCCTTTACACTGGTGACTACTCTCGTGAGGAGGATCGCCACCTCGTGAAAGCCGAGATTCCTCCGGTCCGACCAGACGTGCTTATCGTTGAGAGTACGTATGGAGTACAGAGTCTCGAAGGAAGAGAAGAAAAAGAACTGCGGTTCACAAGCCTGGTACACTCTATCATTCGGCGTGGGGGACATGTTCTGTTACCCGCGTTTGCTCTGGGTAGGGCACAAGAATTACTTCTCATTCTGGACGAATATTGGAAGAAACATCCCGACCTTCATAACGTTCCGATATACTACGCGTCCAGCCTCGCAAGAAAATGCATGGCGGTTTACCAGACCTATATACACACAATGAACTCGAACATCCGATCAAGATTTGCGAAACGAGACAATCCGTTTGTTTTTAAGTAAGCATCATGATTAGGATCTCGTTGCACTGTGTTTATTTTTCGTAGACATATCTCCAACCTTCCACAACCGCGGGGCTGGGAACGGAAAATAGCCGACGGACCTCCTTGTGTTGTACTCGCTAGCCCAGGATTCCTTCAAACAGGACCTAGTCGCGAGTTACTTGAACTGTGGGCACCGGATCCCAGGAATGGTCTCATCATTACCGGTTACTCTATCGAGGGAACACTGGCCCGGGTGAGTGATAATTGGGGTGGTACCAACTTTTTTTGTCCTGCTTGTTCCTCGTGTACCGTACTGTCGAAATGTTACATGTCGTTTTCCACCTTCAGGTCTGAAGTTCCCTGGCTCATCATTGATTTCCAAATGGTCTAGGATATCATGACGGAACCTGAAGAGATAACCTCCCTAAAAGGACATTCGATCCCGCGTAAAATTTCCGTGGACTATATCTCCTTCAGCGCTCATGTCGATTATTCGCAAAATTCGGAGTTTATCGAGCAGGTCAGGGCACAACATGTTGTAGGTGATAGTCTTAGCCATTTAAGCAACCGTACAGTGATCGCCATATTATCCAGGTCCTTGTCCACGGAGAACAGACTGCAATGGGCCGTCTGCGTGCTGCCATGACGGCCCGGTACAAGGATCGTGATGAAGATGTCAAAATACATACTCCACGAAACTTGGAGACACTTGAGCTTTCATTCCGTGGTGAACGTGTTGCGAAAGTGAGTCCTAGCTATATTTGTCTACTTCGCTTGACGGTGCATTTGAAACAGGCTATCGGTACGTTGGCATCAAAAGCGCCGCAGGAGGGGGATATTGTTTCTGGTCTTCTCGTATCCAAGGATTACTCGTATACACTCCTTGATCCCCATGATCTCAGAGACTTTGCTGGACTTTCAACGACGATCGTCACACAGAGGCAGAGAGTGGTGCTTGGCGTTGGGTGGGATCTGGTAAGATGGCATTTAGAGGGAATGTACGGAAGTGTGGAAGAAGGCTTAGACAAAAATGGGGTGCCTACGATGAGGGTGGGTCTACACATTGACTCACTGGTCCCATTCTGAACCAACGTGCAGGTTATGGGTGTAGTTGACGTGAAGCACACGGGTGAACACGAATTGACGCTTGAATGGGATTCGGGCGCGAGTAGTGACATGATCGCCGATTCCACATTAGCTGTGATCACGGGTATTGACAAGAGTCCAGCATCCGTTAAACGTAAGCGCTAAGCATGTTGTTCACTTAATGCTAATGGCCATGCGATATTGTCAGTCACCAATCAACCATGCTCGCATTCACACCCTCATGCCGACTCTGACTCTGAATCCGCGTATACCCGAATACAGCGTCTTGCCTGGTTTTTCGAGGCACATTTCGGGGAAGTGGAACTACACATGCCTGAGGAAGCTGAACAAGACGAGCAGGAGAACGGACCAGGAACAGATACGGACCATGACCCTGCATTGATCGTCCGAGTTGACGATGCTGACGCACACATCAACTTGGTCTCATTGGCAAGTCCTTCAGCGCATCTGGCTGTGGATGCTAACGCTGACTTACTTCTCTAGGTCGTGGCGAGCTCAAACGAAGTGCTGAGGAGACGTGTCGAGGCGGTGCTGGATATGGCAGTGACAACCATTAGTTCACTCACCGAATCCTTCCAATCGGGCACGTCCGAATCGCAGGAAGATGCTGTGGCTGGGAAAGAGCTTGATCACCAGGATAATGATAGGCTGACGGACATACCTGGGGACTCAAATTCGGAACCAGAAATTCTTCAGGACGAATCGTCCAAGATGGCTACGACGGTGGACGTTGAGGCCTAATGGCTAACAATGCTTGTTGTGCATGACGTGAATGAAGTAGGTTTCATTTTGAGCCTGGGCTGTTGTTTCATTGCATCTTACTAAAGGTTACATGAATAGTGGAATAACACGAAGCCGCCCGGTATCAGAGGCTAATTTTGTCGAACAAAATTTAACTGATTGCCAATCATAGCATAGCCAGTATAATTTAACTCGTTTTATTTCCTATATGTTGAGTGCGTATTACTGTGAGCTTTGAGCTTGTGAAGAACTGCAACATAATCCCATTTGCTGTGACCTCACCTCAGACTCTGGCTGAGGTTGCAAGAACCTGAAAACATGGTCTGCCAAAAAAAACAGTTGCATCAAACCGACGTGCTGCAGGAGCTGTTTTTAGCGATTGCGAAACCACGATAAGATATTATCATGCCGCCGTCCCGTTTACCGCTCACCTGACCTGAATGAGTTCCACAGATATAAATTCAGGCTTTGGATCGCAGGTCAGACTCCTTTGCTTCTGGAACCCCCTCAAAAATTACACGACCACAAACAGAAATGGCTTCCCCTCAGAAATCCATGCCCTATGGTTCGTCCCTGTGTCCTTATACGCTATCCCAGACCCACCTGTCCTGTAGTCCGGTTGGGGAACTCGGGTTTGAAAGTCTCCAAAATTATCTTGGGGACCATGCAGTACGGTAAGTGATAGTGTCGTACTTCCTCTTTCTTTCACTCGTCTGACACACTCCAAAGGCACAAGCGAATGGCAAGACTGGGTCCTTGGTGAGGAGGAAGCCATCAAGCACATCAAGGTTGCGTGAGTTACAAACTAAATGTTGGTTTACCCCGCTCATGTGGGATCCAGATATGATGCAGGTATCAATACCTTTGATACCGCAGACGTAAGTTCCAAGTTTTGGCACAGAATCTGCCACGATGAGTGTTTTCACTCGTATGTAGATGTACTCCAACGGCGAATCGGAGGTCATTCTCGGCAACGCCATCAAGAAGCTGAATCTTCCTCGCGATGAGATTGTGGTCATGACAAAGGTATGTATCCGTGATCTTGTGGGAGTAGTGCCATTCCTCACCGGCGTCGGTGCCCTCGGAAGGTCTACAACGTCGTTGGTCGCACTCCGGGCGAGAGAATATTCAAGTCTGCGGTTCACCCCGACAAGCTAGGATATGTCAACCAACGCGGACTGAGTCGCAAGGTGGATGAATTCGCTGTCAGCCCATGTGATTCGACCTTACATGCCTTTCACCCCTAGCACATCTTCCAATCTATCAAGAATAGTCTGGAGCGTCTTCAGCTCGACTATGTAGACGTCCTCCAATGTGCGCTTCCATCCCCCTTCCATGCATTATCAACCAATCCTGAATTTGTATTTTAGGCCATCGATTCGACAAGGAGACACCCATAGAGGAAACGGTGAGGAATTATCACGCGAGGTCAACAAACCGTTCTCATGTTACGATCAGATGCAAGCTTTACACGATGTGGTTCAAGCTGGATACGTTCGCTATATTGGAATGTCTTCCTGCTGGGCCTACCAATGTGAGCTAACTTTCTTGCGAGTGTCGGAACGTCCTGACACACTGTCCCAGTCCAAGCGATGCAAAGTATGTCTTCTGAAGTCGAGCGAGACTGCGCGTTGATATATAATACACAGACTATGCTATTACAAATCGTCTGACGCCGTTCATTTCCATGCAAAACCATCACAGTCTGATTTACCGCGAAGAGGAACGGGAGATGTTCCCGACTCTAAAGGCAAGAACTAACTATATGCAGCTTGGAAGATCTACTTCATTCCCAATCGTTTTTTGACAGATGTTTGGTGTTGGTTGCATTCCCTGGTCCCCGCTTGCGAGAGGACTCCTCACTCGTCCTCTTGGCGAGAAAACGCTCCGCGGGAAGACAGACTTGTAAGTACTTGCAGATCGCCGGGCTCATGTATGCATTTGAAACGTTGGCCAATACTAGCACTATCAACTCTTACATCCAAAACGAGTCCGACAAGGACATTGTTAACCGGTACGCCCCAGCGATTGTCGTGGTCATTGAGAAAAGATATATTCAGTGTAACAGCCTCGAAGAAGTTGCCATCAAAAAGGGAGCCAGCATGGCACAGATCGCGCTCGCTTGGTCGATGGCCCATGACGTCGTTACCGCACCGATTGTTGGAACTACCTCATTGGATAATTTAATGGATCTCCTCGGTCAGGTTTTCGAACATGTGTGCTGAGAACAGCGCTGACAGCTAGATACCTTTAGGTGCCATCAACATTACGCTCACGCCTGAGGAGCAGAGATACTTGGAAGAACCATACAGGGCCAAGAATGTAGTCGGTCACAACTGAGTCCCGTGGCGAATAAGTAGGGCACGGTCGCTAGAGTCAGTGTACCTACAACGAAGATGATAATACCTACCAGTTCGGTGGTATGGTGCGTTTCATCTCGGCATCTCGCCCGCCAGTTGCAAGGTCTCAATTTCTTGGAATTACTGCCCTGTCTCTTCACAATTCCGAGTCTGTGAAGTACCAGTATCCACTCCGTCTTTTTTAACTCTTCGACTTCATTCTTCAGTATTAATCTTGGTCAAATCTACATTCATGACTTACATGCAGAGCTTCTGGGTGCAGAACCCGAAAATCACTCTACTAACCATTCCCTAGAAAGTACACAGTTGATAATCCCACTTGATATGTGCGTGGTAAGTCGAAATGCCCGGTGCACCTCGGGTCGTCGCAACGTGGCCAAGTGTGGAATAAATATTGAAATTGTAATAGACGCACTCGCCGCATCTTCGATACCAGCATAAGTCGTTCATCGATGAGTTTCGTTTACTTAGGCAGCATGATCGGAAGATTCTGAATCACCAAGTGTGAACCGCTAGATCGGAAGTATGGAAAGTTTCGGGTCGAGATGGAGAAATCTTCAGCCGCCCTCAGAACGGTCAGTTCATTCGTTCTTCTGTTGCGCCAATCTTGGTCAACACATGGCCCGTAGAAACCGTAGGGTGATGAGGTTCAGCGAGAATTTGATGCCAGTGGCTTCTTGTTTCCTTCGGTCCTATTCAAGTGCCCAGGTGAATCGGACCTCGGAGACTCCATACCAGATAACATACACATGTTTCGGCGTTGACCCCGCCTTTGCGCAACAGAATACCCGTAACGAATAACTTGAATGATGGAAAAGTGGTGTGGCAGGCTTGAAGAAGCCACCTATGCTGCCATCGTCAGGAGAGCAAGCACTGCAACTTTGTATTAAGGGGCTTTTCGGCGGGCTCATCGAGTTAATCCAGGAAGATGATGTCGAAAAAAGAGGGGCAATTGCTTTGATCCTGAAAGAAAAGAAAAGACCAAGAGCGATAGAAGCAATGAGAATGGTGAATAACGGAGGAAGAGTTCAGCCTCTGAAGAATTCAGAAGAAAGTATGTGTGAAGAATGACGGGCTGAAGCCTGAGTCCGGCATTCAGATACTCCTTTACTTGAGGCTTTCAACACCTACGAGAAACTAGCACTGATTTGGAGATGGTGAGGGTATAAGAAGTTCTAAGCTGAACCAGAGAAGGGAATAGGCCAGCTTTTTTCCACTCCTTTTCGGTCACTGATTGTCCAAGTCCAAGTCTGATCCGAGTGAAAGATCAAAAGATCACTGCATTGAAGACGTGGTCCCACCCACACAGACGTCAAAAGGTAAACATACCAGGATTCGCTAATACTTGGGCTCCCCCGTCGGTAAACCAACTTGAGTTATGTTTTTCTTCGGTTCTTCCGAAATTTCCCTTCGCCGAATCCAGCACTCTTTGCTACTACCTTGACCATTGCTCTGGGCTGAGGCAATGCCACCATTTCTTTCTATTGCATGCGAAAGCCCAGTCAACGGAACGCACCGGAGGATCTACGCACCCTCATGCTCTTGACGGGCGAGAACATCTACGCGACCATCGCGAAACACTTGCATTGGACAGGTTGCCTTGTCTCCCTGGACGAACTGTGTCCAATGACAGGTTAGACCTCCCCACATGCAGGAAAAACGGACAGATAGGTCCCAGCGGACACGCACGTGGGATATCGCCACGCTCATCATGCTGCGACCTAGACCGCATGGACGTATAATCCAAGTCTGTCTATCCCCCTCCTTGCCTGATTCGCGTGCATCTCTGATTTCCCATCTTCTCGAAACAGGCTGTCATAGCATTTGGTCTGGGCGCACCGTCTACGCCGCACCACTGGCTGTTCAAACACGACATCGCTGGAGCAAGCAAAATTTAGCGTGGACGCGACCATGCACCGCTCGCTTACTTACAGCAACGGTATCTTGAAAGAATCGTGCGCCGATTTCCAATCCGATGACCCTGTCTGCGATAATGACCAGGTCCAAACTAGGTCCGTTCCCGGTCACGTCTCCGCACGTCGGACCAGCTAACTCATCCCCATTTGTATCCTAAAAATTGTTCAAGGTGAAGAAAGACGCGCGTCCACGTTCGCATTTACACTGTCGTGAGGATCGTGCCTACGTGCGCTTTCAAGTTAGGTCAATGCACATACGCGAAGCACGTGTCAGAGCAATAGTTTTGGATGCGGCCAAGTACGGCCAGTTTCTATGTGGTTTGGGACTGTGTGAGGAGAGCCACCCGTGTCTGCCGTCGAGTTACGCATCCTGCGTATACAACCCGGGTGAGATGATGAAACGGCTCGCCGCGTCTGTCTCTTGCCAACTCAGTACGCACCTTGTCAGACTATTTAGGTTGACTCCGAGTCCTGTCACTTGTTACCACATCCAAATTACCCTTGTTTATTTTGAGAAAGAAAATAGCAATCGTCCACAAAGAAAAACGAAAAGAAGGGATACAAAAGTCAAGGAAAGTAAACAGAAAAACGAAGGAGCTATGTGAGATATCATACATCAATGCTTCCACAGTTCCCCAAAGTACACGCCATTCTCTGGAGAAGAAAAAGAGATCAGAGAGACGAGAGGATTATGTGGTTCTATTATGTAAAAGCAATTTTCAAGTATCATACTTAACCTCCCTCGGCCGTCTCCCGACGATGAAGACGCGACGAGGTCAAAACGGACGCAAGTGGCTGATCGTCCGCCTCTGAAATCGTGTCTTCCGAGTCCTCGGCCGCCACACTGCCATCCTTCCGCCGCAACGTCTTCGCGCGTGCGAGCTCGTCGTCTTGTGTGGCACCGTGACCCCCCAGTGCCCTCTCCAACGCCTTTTCGCCCCGCTTCTTCAGTCGGAGGCTCATCCCAGATTGGAGCGAGTCGATATAAGACTCATATTTTACGATCTCGGTCAGCAGGTATTGCGACTTCCTTTCCCAATTGCTCTGCGCTCTGATCCCGTTGGCGGACCGAGGTTCATACTGATGGAAAGCATTAGCATATTCCTTCTTGATCAAAACGCTTCCACGCACCAAAGCAGCCATCGGCTCGCGCAGCTCGTTGTGATGCTGCAAATCCTTCTTCAACATCCCCACATACTTTTGCAGTGCCTCCAGCTGCGTCTCTTCGTCGTGTATGCTCGATATCATCGGTGGTATCGGCGGCTTCCAGTCGCTGATGGTCGTCCGGTCCTTCCACGGTGAATGTGGCACTCGCACCGTCGCCGCCCCATCCCGCCATCCAAATCGGCTCCGATTGCTTCGTCCGCTCCGAACACTTAGTGTATCTGTCCGGTCCACCTCGCGCGACGCGTCATTGTCCGAGACTGATCGTTGGTGTGGGTCCGACAGCCGACTCCACCCATACTCCATATTAGAAACGCCGCCCGCGAGCGGTTCCTTGCTCGTCCGGGCAGCCCAGTAGTTGCACGTCGAGACCCATTCGTTAACGAGCTCTTCAGTGCCTGCTTGGAAGAAATAAACGCCGCCATTGGCCAGTGTCAACACCATGCAATGAGGGCGTTGCTTGTTATATCCAGGTGGCGGCAGCGCGTGCGCCAACGAATGAGACAGGTGGACCGTCCCGACGGAATTCGCACTTTCCTACAATGAATGTGATCAGTTCACGTGCGCAGCTATGCGACAGAACCATCGACGACGTACGAGCCAGTTTCCGCCACCGACAATACCAGATCCACCCCCGCCATGCTCGCCAAACGTAAACATGCTCAACTCGCCACGTTGGATGACCACGAAGACGTCAAGCCAATTCTTGGACTTGGCTCGCTTCCCAGCAGATTCCCAATACTGCTTGCGACAGAGCATACCCTCCTTCGCCCAAGGTGCTCCCAGCAACGCCAATTCCTCGTCCGTGATACTGATCGTGGTCGAGTTGGACTCGTGACTGTGGAAGCTCCTGTCTTCGTCTTCTTGGGTTTCACGTATGATCGTGTGCGATAAGTTGGATGCGAAACCGAGGGCGGGAGTGAGGAAAGCAGCCACGGGGTTCTGTATGCCCTACATGGAGTTCAGCAAAAACGATCGCGCAAAGAGCAGCTCCAGGGCATCTCACTTCGTGCGTCGAAGTAGCAAAGCTAGGCGACGGACTAGCGCGCCCGTCGATGCTGCTGTTGCTACTATACGGACTGTACGGTGCGCCGAGGATGGATTGGATTCCTCTAATACTACCCCGCTTCAACGTCGTCAGACGATCGGGCTGCCCTCGCAAACTCCGGCTACGCGAAATAACATGATGCGCTGTACGGGAGTCTATGAGTGACAACGTCACACATAGAAACGCATCGGCGAAAACGTACCATATGGTTGCAAGATCTGCTGACTTTTGATGGCTCCATACATATCCTGCATCGACCAAGTTGATCAAAACCGATCCTCAACCAAGTCGGGTGGTAACACACACCTTTAGCAATCCCTCCATCTCAATCTCCCAGCTACGGTCGTAAACCACCTGCACAGGACTAGCAGTGAGAGACTTTGACTCCGTACCAGGCGAGTGCTGGAACGACGTTGTGCTACTGTTCAGAGACGGTTGCACCACCGACAGCCCAGTGGAAGACAGAGCCCCCGACGACACGAATGTGTCTCTGGAGATACTGTTCCAACTCGCAATGCTACCACTCCGCTTCGATCTCGCCACTGATTGGGTTTCGGTGCCTTCCGAATTCGTCCCCGGGCCGCTGCTGGTATCGTCTTGATCAAAATCTGCCGTCGAAGGGTATCGAGTAGGGTGGACCTGCATCTGGATCGCGGACATCGTATTCCGGACGAACTGTGTGCGGGACATCCGACTGGTAATATCGGCCACGTGAAGGTCAGTATTCAGCAAGAGGAGTGAGTAGGTAACAGCGTGGACGACGCCTATCATCGAATCAGCCGCCAAAGAATGGGTGAAAAGTCGACATATACGTACTGGCGCTTCCATACAGGCGATTGGGGTTACAATCCCAGAACCGTCTGCTAAACTCTTCGAGGATGCGATCGACTTGTTGTGTCTCGGCCTTGAGATAAAGCTTGGAGCACAACCGTCTGCGCGTCCGAGCTTTTGAATCAGCCACGGCCACTTTGCTCTAAAGTGTCGCGCACGCACCTAAATGCATTGTCCAACCTTAACCCCGCAAAGTCGAAATAGCCTA
>JBBPMT010000603.1:2119-13483 GCA_038090455.1 Garcileccinum viscosum
CAGGCTTACTCGTACAAGTATTACAGGCATAACCATGTCCAGAACAATCTATCAGCCAACGAAGCCAGCTCCAAGTCCTGACTCGGATTCCAGGATATGACTCTCCTTGCAAGGCGGTTTACTCCCAGCAACAATATCTGGTTTCACTGGCATTTTATCCAGATGCTGTGCTATCTTCATATTCAAGCACGACAGAAGTCAGCTACGCATGAGGCATCAGAGATGTGACAAGGACGAATTCGACACTAAAGGAGTATCAACTCATCATCGGAAGCACAGTAACCCCCGGGGCAGTTTCTGTAATAAAAATTTCCCCTGTTAGTAGTGGGAAGATCATTGATATTTTCACAGTGATGACTGGTACAGCTGGTCAATTTACGAAAGTAAGTTAGTACCGATCGACGTCCTGTTTGCTCGTCAGTTGTAGGGGGTTGTTTCCTCACGGATCCATTCAGCGACACAAAAGTAGGTTGACTACATTTCCACCTTGATGGGACGATCGACTCAGCATACTTGCTAGCGTAGTCTATCTTCAAGCTGAACACTGTAATACTGACTAAAAGCGATATGATGCTTGGATCTGGGCAACTACCCGCATGTGATCCAGACTTCGTGGGCACACCCACCCACCTTCCACCCGACCTAAGCACACGAACGCATCATCAACTAACTTCAGGTAAGGGATAAATCCTTCACATGTTAGTCTCGCACGCTAGCAAGTAGACTTTGATATTTCAGGTACGGCAGATCCAGCGGAAGATGTGCTGCTCAGGTTTTTTGGTAACATGCAAAGGGGATACTTCACTATGGATCAAGAAGAGTGGCACCTTCCGAGTTTATTCGATACATCCTGAATATTCGCATCATGTGCCTATCACTAAGTAACGCATCTATTCGGGACAACTCGTAACAGGTACATCGGATCATACTAAGATTTGACATGATCTGTTTCACCTCGCCCCGATTGTATTTGCTATACGAAAAATAAAAGATCGATGTCCAAAAGATAATCGAGGATATTTCCACCATAATCGTACGTTCACGCTTTTCTACGTCTGAATAACTCAGCCTGAAGCTAACGGGCTAGAAATGAATACGAGAACGTACACAGTAGGTGACATCGCCCCTTGCACTGGACCGCACTGGCTTTAAGATACAGACACATTGCGACAGACAGTATCGGGGATCTTTGTCCAAGACAACGCAAATCAATCATGCATTACAGAGGTACGCTGTCCTGAAAATCCCCTCCTTTGTGTTTGCGTGATAAGCTCGGCGTCCGATTGTCCCTGGCAGGCCGTGAGTCCAAGTCGCATGTCACTATTATATGCGCGCTCGAACTTTTCTTGCAGATACTCCCTAGGTTTGGTCTGATAGATGACAGTGCCGATCGTTGGACGACGTTCATTGAAAAGATCGAAGGATTGAACAAGACCGCAGAGCCTGGGGTTCAGTTCAAAGTCTTCTTTATAGGTCGACACGGGGAAGGCTATCGTGGGTTTCTGATTCTTACTCTGATTCCTCATACTGACTGGTTGACCCTCTAGACAATGTCGGTGAAGCAAAGTATGGTACCAAGGTGGGTGGCTGCGCCACTAATTTCAGATCATAGTACCTGTCTTTTGACGCTGCATACGACTTGGACGTCCCAAGACATGGTGCGAGTCAGTCGCATTCCAGAGGCATGGGTATGGTGGAAGCATTTGCTGACAGTCGAAATATTCTTTAGATATTGGGCGAAGCTGGATGGGGACGGCGAGATCGTCTGGGGACGTACGTCATTATCGTCATCTCTGATTGCGCTCTTCGGGTTCCCCGTAATCGGTCGGTCTTGCTTATGACCTGATCTGCTCCATAGCCGATCCAAAACTCACTCCACTGGGCGAACAACAAGCAAAGCAGGCTCGCGCTGCCTGGGAGAGTGAACGCCCCTTTGGCATGCCCCTGCCGGAGAAGCTGTACACTAGCCCTCTAACGCGGGCGATACGAACCAACCAAGTGACTTTTGAGGATACTATCCTCCACTCGGGCCCTAAGACAATCATTATTGAGGTGAGTCCCTGGCACGTTCAATGCCCTTATCCCTTCGTAACGATATACATGTGCTCTCGCGCTCTGCTCGGCGTCATCGTAGAACATGCGCGAACACAACGGGGTCCACACATGCGATCGTCGTTTGACGCGTTCGGAACTCGCTGTCTTGTACCCTGGATACGACTTCGAGCAGGAGTTTAGCGAATTGGATGAGCTTTGGACGCCCGACTATCGTGAAACTTACGGAGATATCGACCGTCGTGCGAGGCATGTGTTGGATATGATATTTCAGAATGATACAGAAAAGTGTAAGCTTGGTTTTATCTTTCCTTCCTTCGATACCGTGGTCCTTTTGCAAGCTAAAGATTGGTTCCTCGTTAGTCATATCCATCACGGCACATGGAGGGTTTATTAACGGCTTCCTACGGATGTGTGGGCATCGCCCTTGGATTCTTCCTACGGGAGGTTGGTCCTTGTTATGCATTGTCTGCGGGTTACTCAGAATCGCCTTCTCCATTGCAAGGGATCTTGCCGGTGGTCGTGAAATCATTGGTTATGGGAGAGTGACAACTAGAAGAATGGCACATCTGGAAAGGATGACGATACATCCTTTAACCTTATCGGTACTGTCGAATACTGTCGATGATGTATCATGTATATATATTCAGAATCTCGTTAAGCTATCAGCTGAACGCTTCCGCAAATCGGACAAATGAAGCTGTGACACACGGGAGGGCAGAGCGGTACTAATACAAGGGACTCGCCTCACTTCTGAGGGAAAAGGCGTTGACTTCCAGGATCACTCTATATACATCAATTGAGTCAACGCCGCTAGTCGAGACAGGCAATCGTATTCCTCTTTATCACTTTGCAATCGTATGAGGAGCCACGGTGTACGTGACTTAGATTCCATTTGCACACGCACCGGATCATATGACATCCTACTCTTAGCAGGATTGAGTAAAGATGGAGTTGACCTCGCGTCTTATGGTAAGTGAATAGAACCATGCACCCGAAGTCGCGAGGCCGAAACTTCCCGGGAAAGGGGGTGAAGTGGGTGAGGAGTGGACGAGGACGAGGAAAAGGAAAAGGAAAAAGAAAGGGAAAGGGAAAGGGCAAAGGAAAAGGGCAAATGGGGTAAGGGTGGACAAGGATAAGGACATGCATTCGTAACAAAGGAAACAGCCTTAAGGATTTCCGTGCAAGTTAGCGTTCTAAGTATATCGTCCGCTCGGAGCACAGCACCTTCGGCGCACGACATTTGTGACTCATCGCCGAGTCATCGGACCAAGTCGGTAGCTACCACGTGAGAGCTGAACTTGCCTGGTCCCGCCAATGCTCTACACGGTAGTTCTTCTCGTGCAGTTTACCTTGACAATGTCCGAAACATGTGCGCTAGTATCACGTTTTCAGAGGTCGTAAGCGTCGAACGCACTCGCTAATGCATAAAGTATACACACAGGTTTGTGTTACAAACTTACGCGCCGGAGAGCCTCCGTCTAAAAGAGGAAATGGGAACATTCTACGACGGAATGGAATACCTCAGCATTTCCTCCTTTAGGCGGACTAAAGTCTTATGCCATTTGCCAATCGCCAGCTCAGGTTGGTCGGAGTTTTGGTTTTACAGATCCTGTTCAGGCTCACGCTGCAGTTAACATGATCCAGCGCTGCAACAACTCGTTTACATACCATGACCACAAGAAAATATGAGGTTAGTCCCGAGACGGAGTTGGGGGCTTTGCACTTACATTGAGCATATCTCATGCATCAACAGACGGTCACTGGTTTTTTTATCCAAGATAAACCAACTCTGCGTCGACAGTCTTCTAAGGAGGTGGGTATATAAGTCTGTCTCTCATAGCATCATTTTCATATTAATCATTCTGTTCATTAGGCAGTGAGTCTGACACCTGGTCTTCAGGGTATCCAACTGGGATGGTTTGAGACCTTTCTTGTATTCTAGATTCTTCCACGTTTCGGTTTACTGGACGGGAGCCCAGATCGATGGGCAACGTTTACTACAGCAATTTGGAGGCTCAACGCGTCCGCACCGCAAGGTGTCCAGTATAAAGTATTTTTTCTTGGCAGACACGGGGAAGGGTTCCGTAAGTCTCGCGTGTTCATGTCCTGATATACCCTTGCCTCATGTGTCTAATTTCAAGATAATGTAGCTGAGGCAAAATATGGCTCAAAGGTGAGTTATCTAGGAAATATTCGAACCGTCCCATTGACGGCTCATCCAAGGCATGGAATGAGTGAGTTATGTTTTTAGATAATGTAAGGTTCAGATAATGGATGAGGGACTCAGATACTGGTCGAGACTCAATGGTGATGGAGAGATCGTATGGGGACGTGCGTAAATGATTTGTTGTTAGTCATCTCGTTGCTTAGTGATCTCACAAACATCATAGCCGACCCACAACTTACTTCATTAGGTGAACGGCAGGCTCAGGACGCCTACTCTGCATGGGAAACCGAACGACGCTTCTGTATTCCTCTTCCGGGAAAGCTGTATACTAGCCCATTGGCGCGCGCGATACGGACCAACCAGATCACATTCGACGGCGTTGGTCTTGAGACGACCATAGTAGAGGTAAAACTATTCAGCCTACCGACATCCTAGATATTTTGATGCTCACATGGAGTCATAGAACATCCGGGAACATAATGGCGTACATACTTGTGACAAGCGGCGCACTCGCTCCGAGATACACAACGAGTTCCCTCAATATGTATTCGAGGACGGTTTTACTGAGGCTGACCTCCTTTGGAAACCGGATTATCGAGAGACGCACGCTGATGTCGATTGTCGAGTAATGAGTGCATTGGATAAGATATTTCAAGACAACGATGAACAATGTAGGCCTGTTCTTTTGCGATGTATCTTCCCCACTTGGTCAAGCTAAAGCTTATAATCTTCTTAGTCATATCTATCACAACGCATGGAGGTTTCGTCGGTGGATTCTTGCGAGTGTGTCACCACTGCCCTTGGTTTCTTCCCACAGGAGGTGAGCGCCATTAAATGTCACTATATAAAGCAGTCAGCCAGACCAGATATAAAAAGGGATTATACCAGTTGTGGTCAAAGGGTCTATAATAGGAGAACGGCTGTTGTAAAAGATATCTATATATCCCGCATCACAGCGATCACGGTGATCATTGTAGCATTGTTTATTGCCTACTTGACACACTTCCTCATCATAATTTCCTCAGAAACAGTATTTCATGTTTGCCACTAGGACGCATAGTTCATCCTTTTGTCACTTCTTGATCTTCCCGACCAAGTTGCTTGTGAATCCCCGCATTTTTGTGGGTTTATGATCCAACTTCCTCCCGATGTATTCGATCGCGTTTCTCGCTGGGCCCTGGTGGAAGAAAGGAATATTCTACGATGGCAAGCGGAAGATGACATGGAGGTAAGAATGCCATATTGCAATGGACGCAGGAAGCTCCGTGTAATAATCTTGTCGTGTCATGAGAAGGCAAGTGGCTGGGATTATGTGCCGGCGGTCAAGTTACAGTAGTGTCGAAGGTACGGTAAACGTTTTTGAAGCAAACAACTTGAAGGGGGTGCGGGCCTAATCGTTTCCCACGCCGTGGGGGTGTCCTTTAGACTGGTCACCAGTGTTTTTGAAACACGACGACTTCTTGACCACAGTCACTAGTTCTCTCCGGATGCCAAAATCATCGCAACTATGAATCTGTGATGTGGCTGCGCGAGTCCGTCCGAATCTACGACAGCCTAGACGGCACCCTCCTCGCAGACATTACCATCCAAGTCAATCCGTATCACAATTTACAATGGAAGAGAAGCCTTGTCTCATGACGGTCACATTCACTATTTCCATTTGTCCTCGGGGATGACGCTCTTCCTATAGTTTATTTACAGCGATAATCTATGCTGCATTATATTAGCATATGACGAAGCATGTGTGGCAGTCTCGGCTAACTACGATATGGTACTTTTCGGAGGAAGAGCTCTAGTGCCAGTGTTACTATCGTGGACTCCGCTCGTACTGGGTCTGGCTTTTGACATCTCCTTCTTCTGCAAGGAATGACAAGTGATGAAAACTGCGGGTCCAATGGAAAAATCTGAACACACACTTGTTCCACAACCCTTCTGATTGTTCGCTGAGATGATAATATGGGATCAGATTCATTAGCCTTTCAAGCCGCACTGGCCAATTTACCACGATCTTCCGCCATGGTCGACAACGCCTTGTTCGAGGCATCCACATTCTCAGCTGACCTAGATTGATTGCTCAAAAACCAGCATCAAGGACTGCAGGTTCACTGATGCAGGGCCATCGAGCGAGGTAGGTCGTCCATCAGCGTCGATCACATTGTAGGAACTCATGTCGCTTTATGCACAAGAGGGAAACGATGCAGTTCATCCCTCGTCTAGGAGGTTTAGTTTGATTGTGCGTATGATTTTTTGAGTGTACATAGCAAAACTTATGGCAAGGCGTCAACAAAAATTTGGAAACGCTATCCTTACCATTACGTCTCCCACATGGTTGTGTCACAGCTCGTCCGGGACCAGAGAGCCATGCATTGTATAACCCGGGCGCTGCACTGTGGTCCCGTTCGCAATCCTGCTCCCCCAGGGTTCTCGCTCAATTTACAAGACCTCCACCAGGAAAAAACAAAATGAGAAAAGTCGGTGACCCCAGATGGTCGCTGCTCACAAGCCCATTCGCTCGTGATGCTATTCTTGCTGATTTTTTCTCATCAGCGGGCCAGGTAAGAGCCGACTCAGCCTTGGTCTGCTCGACGAAGTTCTCGCCATGCGCACTTATCTTCATTGGATGACCTTTGGTGCACCTTGGGAAGTGCACCGCGGTCAGAATGAGGGAAGGGCGTACAGGTGGCTGGGCTTACTGTGTTTCCGTGCTCGTGCTCATGAGGAACGAGTCGAAAGGCTTGGACTCAGGCTGCGGTGCTTGATCTTCCTCTTCTGCCCGTCCCGTCCATTTTCATCTGTCTCCTTATCCTCGTCTTCATGATGGAATATAACAGGAAACGGACGCATCTGCCCGTCATAGTCGAGTCGACGCTTGGGCTGATTCTAGTCTCTGTCGTGACTCGTGGGGGGCAGAGACATGGACCTAAGGTGGCAAAAGACATGTAATCATTGGTGTTCCCTCTGTTACTTGATTACCATATGCGTGAGTCTTTCCCCGAGCCCAAGATCCTGGTTCACGGATCTCGCAGCCGCCGTTACTTCTATCAGATACGCTTCTGGTCGCCTTCGTTCAAAAAGCACGTTCCTCAGTCTCCTATGCTTCCGTAAAACATTTTATGCCGTTACGTTTGTAGCCTCTCCGTGGGCCAATCAATCCCTTACAGTGACCATTGAAGGGTCCTCCAGAAAATCTTTTCTCTGGGACTGTAGAAACCAGTTCAGAACTGATCGTCCGTTCTACTGAAGTGAATTGGATGTCGTTCGATTTTTAAATCTATAGACCTTATAGGACGTGCTCGAGTATATGCGACGGTCAATCATATCTGATCAAGCCGACTCCCTTATGCTCGTTTCCTATACACCATGCCCGACAACACCATGTCCTCCCTCGAGACGGAGTGAGAAGCGATAATGGCTTTACCGTGTATCATCGTTTGGAAGGTCAACCGTTTAAAGTCGATCCCGAAGTTTGTGCCTCATTCCCTCCTCGAATTCTGGGAAACTACTTCGATCGACACGACATATTTGTGGAAAATCAAGTACTCGCAGAAGAGTCTATGAGCTCATACACAGGAGAACCAGCGATTTGCGCATATATGAAGTATAGCCAGGCGGGGAGGATATTAAGGGCCAGAAAACATATAGAATATCCCTCACGCAAGGCAGGAAGTACGCTGTTGAGGCACTAAATGCAACAATTAGACATTTCCAACAAGTTGTCTAGCCAGTGGCATCACACCTTGGAGGTAGTGTGCTATATACATGTCGTACAGTCTATCCTCATTTTACAAACCTCGCAAGTGCGCTATCAATTAACGGCCTTGACCTATCCTGCTGAATAACCTAGTGTGGATATAGCAAAACATCAACGCCTGCAAAACTGTTGCAAATTGAGGTTGACAAGGAACATACATATTACCATTGCGTGCAGTGAGATCCGCTAAATACGTAGTCAATTCATCCAAACTGAGTATGAACAGTTTCTGTCGAAACATTCCTTTCGATATTCTCCGTCTCTGTCTCCCCATGTCTGTGCAGCAGTGTCTCAACCTCAGCAGCCGTATGATCCTGTTGCATGCGCTCGTCTTCGTACACTACAGACGATTGATGTATACATAAAGAAGATGGAAGGCGATCAGCACTTACAGAACGTCAGCTCTTCAAGAGTCTTCCCCGATGTCTCTGGAAACAGAAAGTAGACGAATGCGACCTCGAAAGCGATCCAGAGGCAATACCTAATATCACTTTCAGCAGCTATTCGATTGCTCTTACGAGGGTTAACTTACACGATGTAGTATTTCCAACCTATTCAGCCACACCATTTTCAGCAGTCACAAATCAGATGAGTCGGGTAGAGATAAGGTAGAGAAATACCTGCGACCTCAATTCCAATAGGATCAATGAACTGGGTGACGAATCCTGCAAGACGGCTCCACCATTGGAAGATAGTAATACCCTTGGCTCGGATATGAAAAGGAAAGAGCTCGACCAAAAAAGCTATCAGTTTTATCAGGATGGTCATTATAACGCAGGCTACCAAAATCTTACTGTATGTCAAAACATTGAATCCCATATTATAAGCCGGGCTATGCAAAAAAATGAGGCTACAAACCACTATGTAAGAATCCAAAATCCTGTTCTTCAATGAAGGATTACATATACTCACACTAGCACTATCTGAGAAGAAATAATGCTGTGACTCAGTGCATATTCAGCACTGGTCATAGTCCAAGCAATAGTGATGACTAAAAGTGTGACAGTACACGTCTAGATGAGAGCTTGGTTACTATAGTGGCATCCAGAGTAATTTGAGATCCAGATACCTACCAAGTATACTGTCCGTCGTGGGAGTCTGGGTACCGTCAACGCGAAGAATGCACAATTAACGAGGCCCCAAATATTCTTTACGATATTGATGATATTTTTCGTCCGATTATCATGAATACCGATGTTATCCAAGACTGGAGCGAGGAAGTATCTGCAGAAAACCCATAAGTAAACAGCTAACGGGGTAACATCATCTGTTCTCAACCCAACTCACGAAATCGGTCCATTGCCACTCCACTGGGTAAACAGACCCAGGAAGGATCCAATAATGACCCGCCTTCGTATTCCCGTGCTGGACAATGCTTCTTTCCAGCGCATATTTGTGGCTTCTAGTTCTGCTCGTAGGGTATGCTCGATCTGAGCATACTCCGCCTGGACGAACTCCGAGTTTTCATCTCCTTCTGCATGGTATGTCACAAGAATGGTATACGCTTCATCCCCTCTTCCTTTCGAAATGAGCCAACGAGGGGATTCGGGAAGGAACCAGATAAAAGATATTTGAAGCAGACTAGGCACTACCTGGAGAAACGACGGAATTCTCCATCCCCAATTGCTCTTCATGGTAAATGTCTCGAAAGTCACTGTGGCCGCAGCTATAGCGCCTGTGAAGGATCGACTCGATTTCTCGTCACATCCAATCATGATAGCCGCTCACCAAACCAATAGCAGGTGTTGAAAAGCGAGCCTATAATTGCTCGCTCCTTGGGATGTGATAACTCTTCATAACTTGGTTACCGACAAGTAAAAAGTCATAGGTAGTGTCACATACCTCCGATCAAAGAGGAGGCAGCAACGATGGCAAAAACAATCCCCAATCCCAGCACAAATCGAGCAGTTATGAACATTGTAACTGAGGTTTCGAGGGAGGAAATCGTTCGAAATTCTAAAGACCATTAATCGCTTACTGTTCAATGCGGCTCCTTGCAAAATGCCCCCGATTGTCATCAGGATACTCCCGACAAATATTGAACGCCGTCTCCCCAGGGAATCGACGACAGAAGGCACGAACGGAACGGCAAAGATGGAACCAAGTGAATACATAGCAGACACCAGACCAAGTAGCGCGGAATGAGGATGGCCATAATCTGCCACCCAAATTAATGACTTGTACTAATATGAAAACGACGGCTACCTCACATTCAAGCCACGAGGGCACAGCCTGTAGGCCATTCAACATGGACGAATCGAAGCTTAGATGGGTATCAAGTGCACGACTGGATATGCAGGAAGAAATACTTACCCACTCGTCATCTCCACTGCCAAACATGTTGGAAACATCATGAGATATAAGAGTCGGAGGTTGGGTTTCCTATACCATGGGACTCTATCTTGTTGAGCGAGCCGAGAAACAATTCTGTCGTTACTCTCCATAGCGCACTCGTGTGTTATCCGTGTACTAGAGTCCACTCGGAATTAGCTTTTGTGGAGAGTTGCGGTGCTAGTTAGGCAGGATGTCTGCCGTGAATCGTGGGTGCTCTCTTTACCACACTCGGCAAAAATACATCCGAAAACGGGGTCACTATGTACCGGAGTTGTTCCTCCCTTATTCATGATTTGTCGGCAGCTTAGCTATCCCATTGGATACCATCGATCTTCTAAACTCTCATTCTTCCAGAGGCCAACCGAGGTTACGCCGTTTTCCGTCATATACATGGAACAAAAAAGACCTTGTACATAGATGAAAGCTGCCGTCGCGTTGCAAGCCAATGGTCAGATAGCATCGCTCGTTACCCCTGTTCCGCCAGCAGAATGTTCACCTATGGTACCATACGCTGCAGTTTCCCCATGTTCATTTAGCCACTCGACCTCTCCCCGCTTGAATGCTTCTCGATCTTCATCGTATACTGCTGGCGTATAACGAGCAAATGTTAAACTGAAAACCATCATGCTCACAGAATGTCAACTCTTCGAGCGTGCGTCCCGACGTCTCAGGAAACATAATGTAGACGAACACGACCTGGAACGCATTCCACATACAATAGCTAATACATTTTAGCCCATGTGATTCTGCGTCCGAAAAACATAAAGCGTACATGGTATACCATCTCCAACCTATTATTCCCACATCCTGAGCTACGGTTGATAGCATAGAATAACAGATAAACGTACCTGCGGCATCAATTCCAATAGGATCAACGAAATCACTGAGGAATGTAGCAATGCGGGTCCACCACTGGTAGACAGCTATACCCCTGGCGCGAGCATAAAAAGGGAAAAGTTCCACTAAGTAAGCTGTTCACTTTCATCAGAATTGTGGATCAAGATGATATGTGTATTCCATGCTTACTGTACGTTAAGGCGGTGAATCCTAAGTTGTA